>VZRE01002176.1:215167-251666 GCA_013396775.1 Cephalopterus ornatus
CGCCCGCCCCCGGGGAGGGGAGAGGCGGTGGGCTCTCGTCCCTGGGCTTTCCCGGAGGCCCCGGGGCTCGGGCAGAGCTGGAGTTCGGAGCCCGCTAAGGAAAGCGGCGGAAGGCTGAAGGAAGCCGGGGTTTGGTGGGCTGCGGAACGCGGCACCGGCGCTGCCCGGGGCCGGCGGGGGCTGGAACTTCCGAACGGCGCCTCCCGGGTGCGGGGAATACTCCCGGGGGCTCGTATGACTTGCAAAACAGGGACTTGGCTCCACGGCGGTTCTGGCGTGCGAGGGGCAAAGCGGCATCGGGTCCTCGACCTGCTGCCCTGGGAGCTCACGGCGGGGTTTTGCGGAGCCCTGGGGGATCGCTGTAGCGACGTGACGAGTCAGAACGGCGAAGAGGGTTCACCCCTCTCAGTTCGGGAATGTTTCTGCAGAGCAGGTTTTCTGGCTTTACAGAGAAGATGGGGAGGTGTGGAGCGAGCCACCAAATGCACTGGTTTACCCGGAGCTTTTGTCTTGCGTGCTTGGGCGATAGATTAGGCAGAGGCACCTTTGCCACCGGCGGTGACACCAGGGCTCTGCTCTCACAGTTCAGTGCTTATAAAGCAGGTCTCTTCACTGTTTGCGTTATGTCCATGACAAGCATGAGTTCTTATTTTAAGCCTTTTAGTTCTGTCCTTCTAATCACTGTTTCTATCTTGCATATCTTCATTTACCCCCTTTTTTTAGAAACTACTGTTACTTCTTCTCTGTTATGTAGCAATAGGTGTAGCGTCCCTTCTGGGCAGAGCCTTAATGTAGGTCCTGAGAATGACTGTAGTCGTATTTTTCATTTTCTGTTTCATTATTGCAAAATCTCTTCCCCAAGCCCAGAGTTCATTTTGGTGCTCAGCCTGCATTTATCAGTTTTTCTCACACAGTGGAACTTTGGTCCGCGTAAAAGCACAGACATAAGAGCTGCCTTTTCTCTCCTAAATTTATTCAGCCTTATAGATACTGCTCAGTTTTCTGAATGCTGGTGTGTTTGATGGTTTTTTTTCGTTTTATGTCTGTGTCAGTGTTTATTTTCTTCAAGGTTTTTTTTTTTCCACTTAGCACTAGCTTTGCCTCAGGTTTTTAGCTTTTCTGTCCTCTGTCTTGCAGTAAATGCACGTATTTGTTTTGGTGTTGTTTTCTTTTCTCATGCTGGTCCTCAGTTCAGTTCTGCCTTACTCCTAATTTTCTCTACATCCATCGGTGCTATGAGGTTATTGTCATGTGGAGCCCTTCATACGTTTGTGCGCTGTGACTTGTTTATTTCTCCGTATTACAATTTTTGCTATTTTCCAGTTAGACTGTACAGATTTTTAAACAGTGGATGTCCTCATCACCTATGAACCGTCTGAAATATTCCTTTGCATCTTGTGTCCTCTGGGACTCCTGGACTTGACTGTGGATTTCCAGAGGACCGTGCATTCTCAAAACTTGTCGTATTATTTTAGGAGTCTCCGATGCTGTTCAGTGTGGTTTTGTTCTGCGTTTACCCGAATGCAAAGAATTGATCTGTTCTGTGATCTAAATCAGGCCCATTCTTCTGTAAGCGCTTTTGCCTGTGCCTTTGTTCTCTGCCGAGGTCCACTCAGCAAAAGAGGCCCTTTCTCCTCCTGGCACCCGTGCCTCTGTCCCTTCCTTTAGGACATCGCTGTTATCGCTTTGTGCCCCCATCCCTGCTGTTTGTTCCCATTTATTGTTGTGCTTGCACGGGCTGTATTTCTCCCGGTGTGTTCTCTTTCCGTTGGGTGAAGCACAACTGTAGTTACACCATCGCTTCTGGTCTCCCCTTCTCATCCAAACACACTGATTCCTGCTTAACAGAAAGTTTTCAGCACCTCCTGTCCATCAGTTGTGGGGGAAGCTCCTCCAGGGTATTTTTGTGACTCTTGTCACAACTCTTGCTGATTGTTTATTAGCTTAGTCTTGGTTACTTACCCACTCTCAGACTGCTGATAGACCTAATTCGCCTACTCCACACACCTCGCTTATCTTCAGCTGTGATTATCGCTGTGTGTTTGCGGGCAGGTGGGGCTATTGGTTCCTTTGAGGTCTTTAACTTTCCTTTTTATTTACTTTCAGCCTCCTATACGTGGAGTTTGACTACAACGCTTCATGGTGGCCACTCTTGTATCCCACTCTCTGGCCTCGTAATTCAGTGATCACTCAGTGGCTCCCTTATTCTCGCTGTTACCTTGTTTTGTGCTTTTCTTAATGCTCTTTTTTTTTTTTTTTCCCCCCCCTCTTAGAGGGACGTGATGGTTCCCTGCACAACCCTGCAGTGCTCTCCCTTGGTACCAGTATATTCACGTAGAAGGTTTTGGCTCTCAGCATATTTCATTTGCTGTGAGCCCAATGGAGGGGCTGAAATATATCACTTGTAATTTTGGTTCCCTCCTGTAAAGTAAGACATCTCTCAGATTCTACCTATCAGGTGGAATCAAAGTCCATTTTTCTCAAGCTTTTTGCTTGTTAAAATTAGGGAACAGAAGGAAGATACTTAGTAGCGTAAGCAGTAAGTTCATGACAAAGGCAGCAATATGTGGAACCCTTGCTGGTCTGTAACTCTTTAGGCTTCTTAATTCAATTTTCTTTTCATATCAGTTTGGTTTCCCTCTTGATGCAGAGGCAGCAAAATAAAATGCTGTCCCCTAGTAGGAAGTTGAAGGCAAGCTAATGTCATGACACTCGTCCTGTTCTGCTCCATCATCAGTATGCTGTGTCAGCATTTTAAACTGGTTTTTGTGTTTTCTTCCTCTGAATTTATGCCTTGCTTTAAAGCAGTGCAGACAGAGGTGCTGTGCCGGGATTCCTTGTTTTTTCAAGTACCGCGTTAGAATTGTGTCGTGTCACTCTGTGGTTTGTATTTCCCCATGTCCTGACAATATATTTTGTTTTCCTGGTTTATATGTGGGGACTGCAAAGTTGGCACTGCAGGGCAGTGGCTGTGCCAGAATGATCTTTATTTCCTTTTCTATTCTTCATTATGTCACTGAGGTCTAATAAAAGTCAGGTTTTCACGCATGACTCATAAGGTTGTGTGACTGACCAATGCGTCACGATCTCTCTTCAGAAGTGCTCGTAATCACCTGCCCTTGATCTACCACTACTTTGGCCAGACCTGTGCTTTAGGAGCACAACTTTGCCATGGGAGCTTTGTGCAGTTGACGGCTTTGCCCTGCAGAAGGGATACCTGGCAGCCCAAAGTCTGGGGTGAGGTGCTACTCCTTGGTTTTTAATGTTTGTTAAGCGGGGGTTCAGCGAGTTGCCATGATCAGGGGCAAGAAATCCATCTTTTTCCTGATAAATCTCTCCCCTTGGAGATGCAGTGGTTTCTAAGCGTGTGAAACACAACTGTAGCTATTTTTCTCCCTTTCTCAGGCTTTTCTTTGCTGTAGGAAACCCTTCCCCTTTGCTCTAAGTGTCTGAATGCCTTGGTGCTTTGCTGGACGTGAGAAGAAGGACGAGAGTCGAGGACATTTTGATGTGAGGTGCTGGCATGGCTTTTTGGATTGCCAGCTCCAGGGGCATGTGCACAAACTGATACTATTACAGCTTGCATCATAGGTTAGAGGGCAGCCAGTGAAGCAGGTGCCAGGAGGCTGCACGATTCTCATGTATCTTACACCTTCCTGGAAACAGCAGGATGTGCTAGAAAGTGATATCGAAGAAAGAAAACCCAGCAACCTGCTGATGCTCTTTTCTTTTTTTTTTTTTTCCTAAAGGCAAAGCTGTCTGGTGGCATGGAGAAGGTTTAGAACTGTTCCCTGCTTCTAAAAATGTTCACCTAATGGTGCAGGAAGAATGGTGTGTGTGTGTGTGTTTGCACTCAAACTCTGGTCAATGTATCAGTTTAGGGGTGAAAGATTTAAAAAAAGCAAAGTTGTGCAAGAGATGAATTGTTCTTTCTTTAAAGCCTTGCCACTTTGTAACATTAGTGAAGTAGTGCCTAAATGTAATTATCAAAACAATTGAATTCAATTCTCCTGAAATTCCTCAGAAGGTTATTTAGGAGAAGCCTCTGGTGATGGTGAGTTCGTGTTCCTGGTGTTACTAAAGGTTTTCGAAAGCTTTTAAAATTGTTTTTGAGCTTTCTGCCTTCTTTTTTTTAACTCAAATGGTACACGCTCTTGTTTAAATCATTTTTAGTCTGTCTTTCAGAACATGTACAAACTCATCTTCCTCCCACTTCCTAACCCACCTGTGCTTGTCCCAGCCGTGTCTGGGGCAGTCAGTCCCCTTGCCCTTCTTGGCCACAGAAATGTTGACCAACTTCCTCTGAGTTTCTTAGTGCTGAGGGAGGCTTTAAAGCATTATTAAGAAAATACCACAGCTCAGTGGTTGGAGCAGGATACCTGTGAGACCTGGCTGAAGATGTGGCTGGCGAATCCGCATCGGGATCTCTCCTGCAGCCTGCTTTCCTGGCAGGCTTGCAGCAGGCAGGGAGAAAAGGTCCTCAAGGTAGAACCTGAAGAGATAAATAGGGAGGAATGAAGCTGAGGTTTTCTGTTGTTGTTTTAAGTAGGTGAGGACAGGGGATTCCAGTGATCTGCCCGGAGCTGTCTGTCAGGATCCGTAGACTTGAGCTGTGGGAGCCCCAGACGGATCCGGAATCACGCTTCTTGTGAGTGCTTCTGAGGCAGGTTTGCTAACCTAGTGACCTACATGTTGTATTGGACTCAGATGACAGTCTCTTGAGCAGCTGTCACTGTATCCACTCACAGGAGGAAAGAGAATCAGAAGAATGTCTTCTGCTCTGCCAGTACAGCCCCGAGCTCTGCCTGGCAAAGACCTACCAGCTTTCTGCAGTGGCCAAGGAAGCCACAAAGGGGGCTCTCAGCTCTGGCCACTGAGAGGTCAGACCATCCTCTGCTGCATGAATTATCAAGAAATGGAACTTTCTTCAGGCTGCTTCCTCCTGCTGTTTAGTTTCCCACGTTTGAGGTGATAGCCAGTGTCATAAAGGGACAGATTTGGCAGGGATGAGAACAGGGGGGGGTCTAGACATTGTCTGCTCTGTGCTCTGCTCTCTGAGGCAGCTGTCAGACAGCTGACAATGGAGGCTTCCAACTGAGGCATCGCTGAATTTTTCAGCAATGTTACCAAAATTTTACACTGAAAACAGTTTTGGATGTGTGAATTTTATGCATTCTTAATAGTTTAGTCATGCCATCTAACTGGGCTTAGTTCTGTGGTCTACAGCAGGAGACTGTTCTGCCTTTACACAGTAGTTCTGTACCCAAATTTCTGCTGAAAACAGGTCCAGCTCTGCCTTATAAGAAATAAAAGCACTGAGATGAGTTTACAGACAAGAAAGAGCCAAACTCTGGGTTACCACCGTTCTGACTCAGTTACATGAAAGCTTATGGTTTGCTGCCAAGAATCTGTCCCTGCTTCCAGCAGTCCCTCCTTGTAGCATCTTCCTTGAGCTCACAGTGTGATGACCCTGATGCCTCTGTGCTAGTCCCAGGCAGGACCACAGTGTGACTCTTTGAGCTGCTCAGTCTCTGGAGTTGCCCCTCAAAATGCTTTTGTGGTTTATATTTTGCTAATGTACAAGGTGCCTTAATTACGTATTATTGTAGTTTACAAGGAGTTGATCTCAACGTGATTGAAGAGAACTTTCATTGGTTACTGGATAGTGATACAGGTAAAACCTTATCCTTTCTGAAGTGTTATTAAATTTACTAGATAAAACTTAAAAAAATGCCTTTTTTTTTTTTAGTGTAGTTTCTTTGCAATTCTACTCCTCTGCTTGGTATCCAAAGAGACACTTTCCTCCCGGCATTGTCTGTTCTGGAATTTCATGTGCGGGTTTTTTGGGGAGAGTGTTTCTTTTTGTGTGTGTGTGTGTTTTTTGGTTTTGTTTTAATTTTGAATCCTGATGTCATGAATGCTTTTGCCGAAGTTGCACGTTGATAACGCCTGTAACTTTCTGCGCAGCAAGGAACATTAGCTTGAATTAATTGACAGATTTATTTATAAGCCTCCAAATGCATGTCTGCGCCAAAACTTGATGTGGTATAGCTAATCAATTTTATTTCGTGTGCTTTTATCCCTGCAGTCTGTAGCATTAGTGTTCCTTGCCATCTGCAGGGCGTTATCCTTATCTTCCTGCCACTTCTGAAGCAGTGCTTTATACTCTGCTCCTTGGGCAACTGCTGAGCTTGTTCAGCTCTGCCTCGTCACGTCACCCTGCTGGAGGCAGCTCTTGTTCAACTTCACTGAGCTGTCAGATACCACTATCTCCTTAAATGATTGTTATCTCGGAAGTGTTTTCATCTGCCTCAAAGCAGTAACTTTATCTCTGTCTCTGATAAGAAGTTTAATGACCTGTCTATGGTTTGGGGAGCTGGGAACTGGGAAGCACAGATCGATACCAACCAGCGCTGGGTTAGACATGAAGGAAAGCTGAGCTTTTCTGGAGGCCGTAGTACAAAGGACAGTTCCACCTAAATGATTGTGAGATGACAAACTATGACCTCTGAGACGGGGAAGCTCGGAAGGTGGTAAATGCTTCAGTCCCTCTTTCAGAAAGAGCCGTAGCAGAACGGTCTGATGCCTGATGTGCCCTGAGCACTGGTGTATCTGTATCCAGAGGTAAGGGGAAATGTATGCAGGGCAGGAATCTCCACCAGGCCTACTCTGGAGGCGCTAGTTTAAGTGAGAAGTGAACTTCACTTTTAAATCCATGTTGCAACTTCAGTGTTTAAAAAACAGCTTTAAGGGAAGTGAAAAGACAAAGTAGCACAATGTGCAAGTGACTATAAAATCAGACTTTCACAGTGAGTCTACAGCCAAAGAAACTACTGTGGTGGTAGGCAGTGTCTGCTGCTTCTTTCTCCTTTGACTGTTATCACATCAAGTCAAACAAGAGATCAGATCCCTCAACTTTTCCATGTTTGGAGAGCTGAATTACCCAGAGGAGGCAGGTTACCTAGAGAAGCAGGGTTAAAGCCTGATTGTTTGCCTAAACCTTGCACAACCCTGGGGGCTTTCACAGACAAGCACCTGGGAAGAAGAGGCAGAGCTTTGAGACATGATCAGTGTCTTTTCCCTTTCTGTGGAACCGGCAGGTTCAAGGTCAGTCAGCTCTCAGTTTAGGGTGCTCTCGCTACAGCGAGAAAGCAAACCACTGTGGCAACGTCTTTGCGACACACTGCATGCCAGTAAATGCTGCTTCCCATCGAGTTTTGACGCCAGTCTTAACCCTCCAGGTTATTTTTAAAGAAAACAGAGCTGAATTAGGGGTTTGCTTCAGATTGCACAATATGATGGTTGGTTACAAAGTGCAAAAGAACCAGCACAGCATTTACTTGCTCCTCCTGAAACCTGTGGTTCCCTCGCTGCGTGCGCTGCGTGGTGCCACGCTGGACACCAAGTAGCTCGCTCACTCTCTCTAGTTGCACAAGTCTTACAGGTGAGAGGTTGACCTCAAACATCAGTGCAATCTCCTGAGAAAGCTTCCATTTCACATTATAGCTGTGTGTGACTTACTGGAAATTCTTGGTTTTCATCACCTGCCCCAGTCATTTCAGAGCTGGAAATGCTCCTTGAACCCTCTAGTTGCAAACAGGCTCTTTCTCTCTCCTATTCCTGTATCAAAGTTGATTATCTTGCAGCAATTCATAGGTGTGTTTCCTTGTAGTTTGAACTTTTCATCCGGTAGGCATTGTGAGTATTTCCATCTCTTCGATTTTAGGAGCATCATACTTTGGGAAAGAAATGCCGAGGAAATATTTCTGATAATTTTATCTCCTGAATAGGAAGCTGCTGGCCAAAACTCTCACAGTTTTGCGTTTGAAAAGCTGTCAACTTTACTGTGTGGTCTGCTGACTGAGCTCCTGTGTGTAACTCTGCTGGAGAGGAGGAATCACCGCCCTTACTCTTGTAAGGGTGGCAGAAACTGGAAAAGTGGCTCTGGTAGCCGAAACCCTCTCTCCTTGTTTATGTGCACGAGGGGTTTTTTGTTTGCTTGGCAGTGCACTCCATTTCATGGAAAGAAGAGGCATTTTCCATCATGAGGCAGTATTATGGTTGGCTGTAACCGAATATTTGAGGGGATGAATCACCGACTCCTGGGCTGCACACTGCAGAGAAATGAGCCCAATGCCACTGGGAGCCGACTTCTCCATGGGAGCGCTCGCTCGGATGATCCAGAGGAGGCCCCTCTGGGGTAGGCTGGGCATCCCTGCAGGTGCAAATCCACTCACATAGCACTTGTTTCAGTGGGTGATGATTTCATCTTTCCCTGTTGGAATTCCAGCTGTGGCAGGTGGGGTCAGTCTGCGGGGGTTGGAACTCCCTTTTTGCAACCATGGATGTGCTTGAGCCTGACGGCAGAGCAGCTGCTCTGCTGTGGTGGGGATGGTCTGTGGTGCTGGCGGAGGTGCGTGGGGGCACAGGAGGCTGCAGCTGCTTCTCTCCCATGCAGGGAAAGTGTCCAGCTCCAGTGGCATCTGATCCTGGTGCTCTGTTTGAGAGCAAGATGTGCCAGGATGGCCCTTTGGTGCTCTCTGGTGTAAAGGAGAAGGTGTTGGGCGCTGGCATTCCGTGTTCCAACAGCATCTGTTCAGTGAGAGCTATCACTACCAGCTACTTCTTATAGAGTAAAAACTTGTATTTTTATCTTATATTTGGCAACTTTTGTAGTCCTGCATCCCAAAGTAACATCTGATGGTTGAGTGAATGGACGGCCCTGCCTGTTGAGAGGTGAGGGCTGGCTCTTTCTTGCACTTAAATTGGGCCCAATCTTTCATTAAAAAACCATTTCAAAGTCAAATAAAAGTAATGTGACTTTTATAAATCTGGCTGCTGTTGTGACCAGCTTTCATAGTCTCATTGCCTTCCTAAATTTGTCAAAAAATATCCCTCTGGCAAGTGCACAACTGCTGAGATGGGGCTTTCCAGCATTGTAGGGTTATGTAAATGGCACAAAATCTAACTGACCTTGGGGAAAGAGGAGATCACAGCTTTTAACATGGAGAGCCTGTTTACTTTCTGCCTTCCTTGTAGCTTAGCTCTTGCTGGTATTTTCACACGCAGCTGCTTCATCTGAAGACTTGCAGTTCTACTTGACTTGCACAAATTGTTTAAGGAAATGGTGTTTGCACGATATTATTGGAGCCCTGGCAGGAGGCAATAGGCTTCTGTTCCAGCAGCCTCCCAGGAAAACTTATCTTTATTCTTGTGCTGTTGCTTAGGTGACTCTTAGCCATTAGCTCTCAGCATATTCTGGGTTCAACAGTGTTTTGCTGTGATACTAAAACACAAAAGGTGAAAGTCACAAACCACACTAAATCCTCCAGTAGCATAATTTTTATGAAAAATAGTACGCTTTGGCTAACAGTTTGTTACAGCTTTATAATGGAAGCTTTATAATGCTGAATTTTAAAAGCAGCTGCAGAGACCCTTAGCTGTCTGTGTAACTACTGAAAAAGAATTTAAACGAATTACGAAAGATTAGTTCTTTTCCTTAGCTGTGTTTTAACAGCAAAACAAACGTGCAGCTTTTGTCTTAGGAGACTGAACTATTGACTCTCAGGCCACTGGGAAGGAGCCTGTTGGTCTGTCACCACTTGCTCGTTGTGCCTGGCTCAAAGTATCTGTGCCAGGTAGGGTAGGAGGCTTATCTTGGCCTGTCTCCATGCTGCTCCATGTGATATTCTTATTTTACCCCCTGAATTTTTTTCTTCATTTAGACAGTCTTTAAAAAAAAAAAAAACCCCTTTCTATTTTATTCACAGTATTTTCAAGCAGAGTTTTAAGTGTTTTTTGTCCTCTTCAGCAGTGAGAGTGAGGCAGTTGGGATGGCCACCAGCAGCCTAATGCTAAAGTCAATTTGTTAAAATGTTATAAATATGTCCTTAAGAACTATGGCAGCTCAAGGGCAATCTAGCACATCACTGTTAAAAGACTTTTAAAAAGCTTTTCCTTTGCACTTATTCGTACTCTAGCCAAACGAGCTGGTTTGTGAGGCAGATCCGTAGCAATCTTTTTTTTTCTACCTTATGTTCCTAATTATTTAGTCTTTCAGTTTGTTTGAGGCTTGACAATGAGCTCCTTGTATGTGATGGTGAGCAACAGCCAAGTGAATGCTGTCAAACTCAGCTCTTTACTAAATAAGGGGAGTTTATCCTGTCACTTCTCCCTTCCTGTTATCTAATCAACTTTTATAGTGTGCTTTTATTTTCTGCTGCCTCTACTTGAGGGTGAGCTGGAGCAGATATTATTGCTTCTCTTCTTCCTCCTGTAAGCTGCAATTTGAAGGGAGAAGTTGGTCACTGCTCTGCACTTGGTGCCGTGGTACCTGGAACGCCAAGGCTTCAAAAACAGACTGTGCCCATGTCCTGTCCTAAAGCTACCAGATGACAAACTGGTTTTTGGAGCTTTGAGAGAATTCCCCCTGTAAAAGCTGAATGGAGCTGAAAATACCAGCGTGGCAGGTGTGGGGAGGAGGTGGAGCACATCTACCTTAGGCGCAGTTTCCAAGTGAATTGTTCTTTCTTTCCCGTCTGTCTTCAGGGACTCTTCAGTGCAGCTCCTAGACGTGAAAGCAGAGTCAGCTGTAATGACTCACTGCCCACCATAAAGGCTCCCAGAGCCCTGCCCTTCCCGGATACGACTTTGTGCCCTGAAGAAGGACAGTCCACTTTTGTTGGGAGCACTTTGTGAGCAACCCCAGCTGTTCCTGAACCAAGCGAACTTACGGGTGAGTTGATCATAATCACCTGTTTCTAATCATGCTCTAAGCTGTCAACCAGGAAAACCTAGGATTCAATAATCAGTTTTAATCTTGACTTATGTCTATTTTTGTTTCTTTAGGCAGGTTCTTACTCATTGCTAATCCATAAAATACAGCTTTTCCATACTTGTTTTGATGACAAGATGGATTCGCTGTGTCAATATTTTTGTAGGCTGCAGAACAGCTTTACCCAGATTCTAAGTCTGTAACACTTTTACACTTCAGCATTATCCTGCTAAAATGTCCTTAAATGGTCTAGGTTCATAAATATATGCATATTTTTTCCCCTAGGAAGACATGTTTTGCATTTAACATAAGTAGCTCTTTTTAAAAAAAAAAAAAAGTCATTTGAACCAGTTGTGATCTTACACAATTCTGTTTGAGATCCTTGCAATCTGTACTGGCACCTCTCATCATCTGCCTGTGACTTGCTGACTGAGAAGGTAACAGATGGAAAGACTCAGAGCCTGGTGGTCAAACTGTTTAGGGTGTAAGGCAAGCGTGATGTGATGCTGAAACCCCCTTCTAACGATCCGTGGCTTAGGAATTTCTTGAACAAGAAATCAAGATCTTCTATTTTTTTTGCAAGGAATATCCCTTGAGGAATTAGGGTTTTTTTACTTAGTTAGCCTTCAGTTAATTTCTTAATACTGACCATTTCACTGTGCTACAAGAAGAGCCTGTGAGAGCCTGTGCTTTTCCAGTGACAGCTGACAACCCAAGACTCACTCCTATGACCAGTGTCTGGCTTCCCAAATAATCTTGTCCCAAAGGGCAGCCAGCGATGGCATGGTTGCCAGTTGGCCCTGATGGTGGGAGCCTTTCATATTTGAAAGGTGTCAGCTCTCTTTGGCTTTCTTTCAACTTCATGGAGCTACACGTTAAGAGATTATTTAAAAATTGTAGAATGATAATAACGTATTACAGGATATTCACCATAACTTCTAGTGTAAATGTTAAACTTGATTCTTAAAAGGATAAAAGTTAGTTGTTTATTCTGACGTGCTTGATGTGTTTAAGTAGTGAAATCATGTCTTTTGTAGGGCTTTATTTTACCTGAGACGAAAAACATCTCATGTTCTATAACAATATGCCCTATGGATTGAAACATAACTGGTGATGAAATGGCGCCTTTGAATCCTTTTGCTCTTGCATTTTCAATTTGATGATTTGGAAGGATTGCCCTACAGTCTCGGTTGCTACTGGGCCTGTATTTGATCCAAATCGTTTGAATCAAGAGCAGAAGAATGATTGAGTTAGTCTTCATTCCCAAAAAGGGGAGATTGGTTTGACACTAGATCCAAACAGGCATACAACACCCCTTTCAAAATCTCAGTTAGATCTGTAGGCATTAACATGGGGTCTATAACTCCTGTTTGTTTCAGGTTTGGTACTTGTTGCTTGTTTGGGTCAAATCGTAGATCTAGGCACATTCCAAACAGGTGTGTTTATACACAGATGAACTAAATGTTTCCTTGTTAAATTTCTCCTTTGTTGAGATGGACCATAGCTTTAAGATTAGTTCTTTACAAATCTGTCTACTTCATAAAGTCTGGAAATGTTACTGAATGTTCCTGATGTGAAATGAGAACCTTAAATGTGTGGCCTTTGTTGGGGTGGCATAAGCCATGTGTCTCTGTAAAGGGTAAATGAAACTGGTTTGCTGATAGTTAGTACTCAGAGGATGGCAGTGTGCTCAGTTTAAGGACAAACTTGTTCCTCTGCATCCAGAAACCACGAAAGGACTGGGAAATAATAGGTAGTGTAGAAAGGAATGGTGCGTGGGCGAGAGCTACTTACCAAGGGAACTTCCTCCTCCTCCTTTTCCTTCCTTTCCCTCTCCCCACAATAGACTCCAGGTACAAGCCTTATGTTTTCTGGGTGCTTTGTCCACCAAGACTGATCCTGTTTACTAGAACAGGAATTCTTCTCTTATTCGTCAGCAGTAATAACACTGACTCTTGTTTTGGGTTTGCTTTTCCAGACCTCCTTCTGATGACCAACGTGAGTTTTAAGCGATTTTTATCGGCAACTAAGTCTCCAACTTCCCATTCATTCCAGCTGGTAGCAACGTTTATAATGCGGAAAGATCTCGATTCAAGGCCACGCGAACATTTCTTTTAAAACTTTCTAGATGATTGTAGTTGCTTTGGCTGTGTTCTATGCTAGCAGAAGCCTTTTCCAAGGTTTGCTGTTGACTCTAGAGCACCACATTCCCCGTTTACTGGGAGCCTTGGGGGCTGGAAACATGGGAAACTCGTGCGTTTGCCGCGATGACAGCGGAGCGGAAGACAACGTGGAATCTCGGGGCCGGCAGACGGAAAACAGCAGAGCACACATCCCTGAGGCAAGAAGCCACCCAAGGGACCCTGTCCGTCCACCCAGGAGGGGTCGAGGGCCTCATGAGCCTCGGAGGAAAAAACAGAATGTGGATGGGCTGGTGCTGGACACACTGGCTGTAATTCGGACGTTGGTAGATAAGTAAGTACCTCCTCAAGGAATAATTCAACATGAATGAAAGTGTTCTTGTCTTCTCTCAAACTGTGGCTCCATCCTCTCACCGATCTACACCTGACCCTCCCTGAAGCAGCCGTGTGTTTCCACCTGGAGGCTTAGGAGAGGAGCACCTTTCCTAGGTAATAAAGTAGCTCCTGAGTGCCCAGGAACAGACTCTTCCAGGAGCTGAGGAGTTCCTGCACGGGCCTACACCCAGGTGGGATGAGGAGTGTGCTCAGTATTTCTTACCTGGCACAGATACACAGTTTAGGAAGCAATGAACACTCCAGAGTTTGAGAACTTCTGTCCTAAAAGTTGGTTGTTGAAGTTTTCTGTTTTCAGGCTGTATTTACTTCTTTGGAAATGGTTGAGCCAAAACAGTGAGCTTTGATCTTTGTTAGCCTGGATAAACAGACTGAGGTTTTCTTTCCAGTTATGAGTCTGACTACTTTTTAAAGATCACATGTTGTGACTGCTCAACTCACAATCCCAGTATTGCATTCCTTGCATGCTCAAAGCATCCATTTAAGGGTGTGGAGGATATTTATGGGTTCATCCTTATTTTTTTTTTGTTTTGTGTTGCTTTCTAAAAAGCTTTGAAAGGGCCTTAAAAGTGATGGGTTAAGTTAGCTCATCATCTTTTGGGTTAGGTGCAGGCTAGGGATTGGAAAGAGCAGAACAGAAGGAAAAACACTCTTCTAGCTTCACAGCTGGGGCTTGAGTTTAAGGTGGATGAGGCTCAGAATGAGTGAGTCTTGATTCATTCACCTGCATCGACTCTGGAATGTGCCTGCAGAGGAGTTTGCCTTCCTGCTGTGAAATGCTTTAAATGGAAATACCAGAACTGGTGTTTTTCATGAACGTTTAAATCTAAGGTGTGTGTCTGTGGGTTTTTTAACAGGCTTTATTTTGTGGCCTGTCTTCAAATCATTAAGTTAAAACCGTGGCCAACATTTTTTTAAAGTCTCCGCCTAATCCTGCTTGCTTTCCCCCTTCCCCAAGTTCAGCTCCTTAAGCTGTTTCACAACACCTCTGTGCACAGCTGAGCCTGTTCCTGTGGGTCTTGCAATCAGTTTTGTAATCTTGTAAGCACTTTCCTATGCTACTGAGGGACAATAAGCATAGTTATTTCACTGCCCCTGGAGTCCTGTTTGTGACTAATTCCTGAAGCTACTGTATTTTTTAATGCAGACCGCAGTGAAAAACTTTCTTAGAGTCGTGTAATCACACGGGTTGGGAAGGACCTCTTGAAGTTCGTCCACTCCAGTCTCCTGCATAAAACCCAGGTTTAGCCAGAGCAGGTGGCTCAGGTTCTTATCCAGTCAAGTGTAGAACATGCTCAGAATAAAGAGATTCTCCACCTCTTTGGGTCCCTGTTCCAGTGTTTGACCACTTCCATGTTTTAAATAATTAAATATTTTTTAAAAGTTGGAATTGCCCCGTGTTCCAACATAGGCCTCTCTCAGAAGACCCTGACTGTCCTGTCTGCTCTGTCCCATCATGTAGTTGCAGACAGAAATCTAATTTTTCCTGTCCACTACTCCCCTCAGGGTTGAGAGACTGTAGGAATAAGTATGTTCCATTATCACCTGTTCCTCCTAGAGCCTGATTTTTTTCAGTTTTGAAAACACCACAACTGAAGGAAATGGTAGGGAAGCTTACAAATCTTTCTATGTCAAAAAATGTACAAGAATAAAGTTAAACTAAAGTAAAACAATGTAATAAGTAACAACAGATTAGACGTCTGGGCTGTGGAGCAAAAGATGGCTAAAGAATGGAAGGCAAAACTCTTTTTATCTGAAAATTTTTTTCTAAACTGTACTGAATGGGAACACTCTGAGATGAATGTAAATTCAGTTGTTGCACTGTGATCTGCAATGAACAATTGCTTTCTCAGTTTGCTACTTGTTTAGAGTTTTTTTTTTTTTTGGTTAGTTTTATCAAATCTCAAAGTTCCAGCCTAAAATATATCTGACAAGTGATTTTTATTTTTTTTCTCTCATAATTGGAGAACTCCTTTCCTTCTAGAAAGCAGCTCAGTTTAATTTCCTAGGCTCAGAAGGACAAATTCTGTGTTATATGAAGAACTGCTTTGTAAATTAAGAAAGTGGCAAAATGGCTGTTTTGTTTCAAAATGAGGAAGGTGTGTGCTGGAGGGGATGTTTGGAAATTAAGTGGTTAAAATGACAAATCAGTGGGGCAGGGCTGTCCTTTGCTCAGTTCCAGTACTGCCAACACCTGCTACCCATGACAATCAGAAAACTTGCAGAAAAAAATTCATCCTTTTTAATCATAGCTTTTACTTCTACTTGTGGTTGGGGTGGTGTTTTTTTCTTCTTTCTTTGAGCCTTTATATCTTCTCTCGAGGTAATTCTGCCTGCAGCATTCCCCTTTTTTTTCCTGCTGGGAAGATTAGTTTCCAGAAAAAAGGTGGAAAAACCCCACAATCCAACTCTTTGTTTTAAATGTGACAATATAAAAATGGGTTAAACTTCACTTTAGCATTTTCTTGAGGAAATATTTAAAAATGCTTCTTTTTTTTTTTTTTGGTAAGAAAAACATGTATTTTCATCATACATATATTTCATCAAAACTGAGATTTATTTTTTTTCCCCTTCTTTGATAGTTAATCCCTCCTAGGTAAGTAGTTTTATTATCTGTGTAATTAAGGTCAGTTGAAATTTTCTAAAAGTCCCTCCGTATTTTGCATTTCCAATTTCATTCCAGAGCTGTGTGATAGAAATTGAGTGTGGAACGTGGAAGTATAGACCTGGGGTTAGTTCCCCGTGCCTAAGGAGCACTGAATAAGGCATTTTAGGCCGTGCTGCTGCATAAGCTTTTTCCAGACCTGGAGGTGCTCACTGAACAGGATTTTGGGATCTTGCTTTAGGTACTTTCAGGGGCAGTGCCTGCTGGGACACACAGACCTGGCTGTGGCTTCGTGTCCTTGCTCCAGCAAACCAGACTGAGGAGGTGATCTGTTGAACTTTTTTGTTTTATGTGTTGGAAAGGGGGTTGGTTAAATACCTTCTGTTAAACTGCCTTAACGTTTTCTTTATCAGCTCTTTTCTTTTTTTGAAGGCTGTGATGCTGTTAGGTGGCTTGCCTTTCATTTTTTTTTAATATTTATATATTTAGCAGAGAAGAATCGATGCCCCTTGTGCAATTCTTGGGTCCCTTCATGACCCCTGACATGCATCCTCTCGTTATCCTCTCTGAGGAGCCCTGCTAATGAACAGCACTAAGCCTAAGCAGTATATTCAGCTTTTAGACTTGCAGATGGGGATCACAATTTCACTTAGCAGCTGTTGCAGATATGCAGATGTTGACTTTGAGCCAAAGAAAGGCTCAAATCCCATCTGTGTTTCCGACCTGAAAGTGGCATTAGCGTTCTGCAGCCTGTGTAACGTCCTTTTGTTAAACAGTTCATGGATTTGTTTCGTGTTTGTGCATTATTTTATTCAGCGTATTATGTTGATGACTGTGCATAAATTTTGACCTGTGTAATATCTCTTTCAGTGACCAGGAGCCTCCTTATTCAATGATCACGTTGCATGAAATGGCAGAAACAGGTATCAAGGCGTTGTGTTGGGCGTTTCAGTTGTGACTCCTAAGCAAAGAAAAAACCCCAAACAAACAAACCCCAGAGCCCTCTTTTCTTTGCAAAGAAAAACACATGCTAGCAGGATGTGGTACAGCTTGCTATAGCTCTAGGGATGTGGGAGCCAAAACACAGTTCTGCCCTTTAGAAGCCTCACTGAGCTCACTGCACTTGCCTGAGTTTCTTTGGCTCCATTAAACTTCCCTCGTGAACTCTCCAGAAGCAGCCAGTGGTTTAAGCCCACACGTTCTGGTGTCCTCCAACAGCACGTACTCTTTGGGTTGGGTTGGGTTTGGTTTTGCTGACCTTAGACCTCTGCTTTATTGATGTATTTGTTCTAACTCTGACCCTAAGTGCTCCTGCAAGATGAGCCAAGTTTGTGCAGGGGCTCTTTTTATCTTTGTTACAGTAGGAGAAATTCTCCCAGCTCAAGACCTCCACCAAACTTCTGGTTTAGATGAATTTTAGTCTCTCTACCAGTAGAATTGATACCGGCCACAGGAAATATATTTCTACATTAAAATAAATTTATCAAGCTGGTTAGATATTACAGCAGTTCAGTAAAATGCTTTTCAGGGGAAGGTGCTGACAAAACTCAAACCCCAATGTGTTACTGCTGTGTACTTGCTGAAGGCAGCAACGTCACTGCAACCTCACTTCTGTATACAGATGTGGACTCTCTTTATTTTCACTTCTAAGGGAATTACTTTCTTGTAAATCCACATCTGTTTACTTTATTGGTAGGTTAACATCTTGTATGTGGATTGTTGTTGGCTTGCAATCAAAAGCCCTTTGTCTAACTCATTCAACAGTGAGAGCTGTTCCTTAGGAAGACAAAAATTTTCTCTAGACCAGCAGGCATGGGACAAACTCGTGGAGTTTCTCTGAGGCCCATGTTACTTGAGGGAACTCAGGAACAGTGATCTGACTGTGGTTAAAAAAAAAAATATTTCCTCAGTGTCACTGTGGACGCAGCATTTAACACTTAAGAGTTGGCACTGGGTGCTGAACTCTTGAGTGCCACACTAGAACAAAGTGCGCCATGAGCAGCCCTTCCTAATAGCAGTGGGAACTAAAGGATGCTCTGGCCAAGACTGCTCTCCAAACACTATTACCCAAGCTCCTGTAAGCTGTTTTCTTTCTGGGATTTAAACTTCTAAACTAGTGCAAAGTAGTGATGTAAAAAGTAAACCGTTTTTCCTGGTGTCTGCAAACCCGCTGGGGGTAGTTTGGAGGATTTTTCAATTTACACTTAGGGTTGTGTTTTGAACACTTCGGAACTGCAGTGTTAATTCTGAGCATCACTTCTGTTTTGTGGTTGACAGATGAAGGCTGGTTGGAAGTTGTCCAGTCTTTAATTAGAGTTATTCCATTAGAAGATCCCCTGGGACCAGCTGTTATAACGCTGCTACTTGATGAATGTCCACTGCCAACAAAAGTGAGTCGAAAGCAAATGTATTTATCTGTGGCTGAACGTCAGTTACTCGTGGTTGCCACACCCCTGATCTCTTCTGGGTGGGTTTCACCAGTGATGCAAGACTGTTAGTGGTTCAGAAAATGGGTGTAACCTTCAACTTTGAGTAATTTGTGGTGACTTGGTATCTAAGTGCTAATTAATGCTAGAAGTGTTCTTCCTGCCCCCCCCCTCACCCACCCCGGAAAAAAAAGATAAATGGTTTATAGGAAAGAACAAGAGGTCTTTGGTCTTCAGCTGTTTTCCTTGCTGCCCTCCCCTGCCATGTGGTACAGACAGCCCTGTGCTCTGCAGGTGCTGCAGAAGCTGTACAAGTTCTGCCCTTTTGTTCTCACCTTTGGAAAGCTGAACACTTACAAGTCACCATTGAGTTTGTTCCTGCCCTGCACGTAAAGAATGCAGCACAAGGGGGTGTGTTAAGTTAAAACAAGTGACATTTTTTAACTATGAAATATTTATATATTGTTTTGTCTAATTGGAATATTTTTTCTTTTTTTTATTTTACCCACCACTAATTGGGTCCAGGTGGGAAAATGACCCGAGGTGTTCATACTCTGTTGGTACAGGTGGGTTAGTGAGAGCCTCAAGTGCTTCAACATGCTGAACATAGTGATTGTACAAAGAACTTGTCTGTCTTCAAATGCTTGTCATGATCTCATTTCTTCAGAAATTGCTGATCACATCATTGCAGCTTTCATTTCTCAAGCTACTGATGCTGCCAGTTTTAGTTTTCCACTGGTGGTGTTGAGGATACAAAAAGCAGCTTTCAGGAGCGGCTGGAGAACTAGTCAGGCTCTCAAACCACCTGAAATGGGTTTGTTTCCTCTCGGCTATTGATTGAAGGCATCTGAGACTTTTGAATACGAGAAATGTGTTTTGACTGTCACACAGACTGCAGCATTGTTTTGAAAGCGAAGCTGTGACTAGAAACTTTGCCTGCTTGAGAAAACAAACCAGGAAATGGAGACCACTGGGAATGCACCATATGAAGAGTGATTTGGGATTTTTTTTGTTTGGCTGTACAATGTGCTTGGCAACAAAATGATTTGTTTTCCAAAGCCACGGGGCTCTTATTTAGTACTCTTATTTAGTACTTATTTAGGCTCTCCTTAGTACTTTAAGGAGTTTGCTCCGAAACAGCTGATCTTATCAAGACAAAAGGATCAAGGTGTCTGTTTTCTCTGGGGTGCACAGAGGGTTTTCCTATGTAGTCTTCTTACAGCCCCCAGAGCTGCAGCTGTGGGATCTGCTGGTCACATGCAGCCTAGTGAAGTGTGTGCTGCTGTTCGCTTTCTGTACAGGATAAGTTTCAAGTTTTCGGTCTTAAGGATTTTGTGTCAGTGCCCCACTTCCATGACAGCTGGGGAACAGCAGCAGCCTGCATTTAATTTTCTGTTATTGCAGGCTGTGAAGTCCATGAAGTTAAAATGGCAGTGCAGTAAACTGTTTATTCTTTGAAGTCTTTATTTAAGTCAAAATAGTTGATCTCTGACAGTTCTAATAATGGCTAAAAGCAGTATCAGAGTATGTCAAGAGTCTAATTTTAGTGAGGCTTTTCCATCCCAAGTCTATGGCTTAGTCATTTTCTTCTTTTTCTGTTCTTTCCACTTAGCTCAGTCCTGTTCATCAGTTCTGTTTTTGTGGCTTTCCTTTTAAGAACATAACTACTTTTCAGTGTGATCTCTGGACAGACCTCAGACTTTAGCACAGTGAACTGATTTCAGTGTGGCTCAGGACACAACTCAAAAAAACACATCTATTCAACTTGAGCACTGCTCATTTTTCCTCCAAGTGGCTGCTGATGACTTCAATATGAGGAGTTCTATTTTAATTAGATCCTTGCCTGAGATTCTGCAGTTTCAATCTGAATCAGCTGAAACTTTCATGAAGTCTGGAAAGTTGAGGAGGATTTGGAACTTTTCAGGGTGGGGTTGTCCCTGTGGGATGACTTGTTCTGGCTCTAGATTAACCCCTAACTACCCTGAAAATGCAGGAGATGCTCTAGACTTATCTTGAATTTTATCTATACCATCCTGCCTGAATGAAGCGAGTAATTTTAGATTTATTACCCTCATTTACTTCCTAAATTCATGTGACTACATAAAGCCATTTATGCTCTCAGGAATACCATTTATGACATCCTGTCAAGCCATCAGCATCCTAAATTTATTATGGGAATGTGGGCTTTTTGGGGAGGGGGCCATTTCTCTGTAGCCCCGAATTCTAAAATCTGAAACAGTCCTTTTCTTTTGGATAGAGCATGAGTTTTAGGACACTGGAAACCTTAGAGATTATATGTGCTGATTTGGTATTGTTTGCCTTCATCTACTTATAGTAGTTCCTGCTGCTGTAGGGAGCTCACTTAGGTACGTCCACAAGTGTCCTGAGCTGTTGGTCAATGCAATGACCAACAATATGGTGGTTATTTTAAAGTTAGAGGGGTTTTTTCCATCTGTTCTTTATTATCTTAGACGATAATCACCCCGTGCTGTCTGTTGTATGAGGCTGACTTCAGTAACATAGTGTAACAATAATTTGTTGTGATATTTTGAGCTGCATCTGTCAGTAACGTTAACGAGATTTCTGATTTTTTTTTTTTTCGTTTTCTTTTTCTTTTGCAGGATGCATTACAAAAGTTAACAGAAATCTTGAACCTAAGTGGAGCTGCTGCTTGCCAGGATGCCTGTCACCCTGCCAAGCACCGGAACACCACTGCAGTGCTCGGCTGCTTAGCAGAGAAGTTGGCAGGTAAAGCCGTGGGCTTCTTCTGACAGCTGCCACTGGGCTTGTCGCAGCCCCTTCTGCTTTAAGTAGCCACGATGCAGACTCTAGGTCCTTAGGGTTGAATAATGTCCTGCATCGAGGGGGGACTCTGGGTGATGGGCGTGACAGAATCTGCTGGATTAAAATACGAATGAGCCATTCACAAATCCTCCTGATGCCTGGTTAGTGATTGAGGATCCCTGTTTCTGGAATATTGCCTTAGCACTGGTAATCAGTCTCCTCTGGAGACCTACTCTGTGAATTACTGAGGACACATTCTTTACCCAGTAGGCAGAAGTATCAAATTGGTGGTCTTGGAGGCTGTATAGAAACAAAAAAAAAAAAGATGCTTTTTCCAATAGACGTGTCTCGCTCTGTTGTAGTCAGCTGAAAAGATTCACTCTTCTGTGTTGCTTAAAAGAAAATTGCTGAGATTCTATTTTAAAGTGACTTTTCATATAGAATTTTTATTCCCTGTTATTTCTAGTACCCTGTTTGGAAACTGATGATTAAGTTTCCTTCCTGCTGTGATGGACTGTTTTATATCTAGATTTTTTTTCTGAAAGTGGGTAGGAAATAAAGGAAAAAAGTGATTGTCCAGTATCACTTAATGCTTATTAAAAAAACCACTTCTGTCAAAAAAACAAAATAAAGAACAAGGGCTGGAAGCATTTTTGTACTGTAATATTTCTACCCTATTCTACTAAATCAAAATGAGATCCTGTATCTGTTTTCATCTTAGTGGACACAGATCTCATTGTATCAGCTCAGGCAGCAAACCTGTTAATGCAGTGTTGGAACCCACTGCAGTTCGTTAGTTTGTAAATGCCAGAATTTGATTCCCTTTTGATTCAGCAGACAGTATTTCAGGGCTTTTCTGTTTTAAATTGGCTGCTTGCTGTGGTGCTGCTGCAAACTGTAGAATTACCTATCAAGTTGGTGATGTCACTTGCTCACTTTTGATTATTTTGGGCTACTGATAAAGGGAGCTGGACTTTACATGTAGACTCTGAAAGTAGAAGGGTGTGAATCTGTTTTTGAAAGTAATGAGCATGAAAATGCTTGGTGGAGTCTTATTTCAAACTCTCAGAAGCGTGACTAGAACTCTGTACCCACTTGCAGCAGATAAACTGAAAAGGACTGTAATGTGCCAGCAACTGTGTAATTATTAAATGTGCAGCAAGTATTTGACTGGGAACCATGATAACTGTTCTACGCTATAGTTCTGCTCGGCTATGAAACTCTTAAGATGTTCTTCAATTTGTTACCTCGTGTTTGAAAGATCTGTGATGGTGAGTATGTGGCAGTTCCCACGGGTGCATTTCATTCCTGGTG
This sequence comes from Cephalopterus ornatus, assembly GCA_013396775.1. Classification (NCBI taxonomy): domain Eukaryota; kingdom Metazoa; phylum Chordata; class Aves; order Passeriformes; family Cotingidae; genus Cephalopterus; species Cephalopterus ornatus. The sequence goes on from VZRE01002176.1 coordinate 237,605, forward strand.
TTCTTGCAGGTCCTGCGAGCATAGGCTTACTCAGCCCAGGAATATTGGAATATTTACTCCAGAGCTTGGTAAGTGTCTTTGATCTTTTTGTAGGTACCCACACATAGCAATTTTAATGCAATTTTTTTATTATTATTATTGTGAAAAGTTAGGGCCATGTTTGGTAAATACTGGAACTGTGTTATAGAAAGCTGAGATTCCAGAGCCTGTGGGATGTCTGTCCTTGGAGGTAATTACAAGTCAGTGGGACAAGGCTCTGATCTATTGAAACCAGCTTTCCACAGGAGGGGGAATACAGGAACTTCAGAGGTTCCTTTGAACCTAAAACATTCTGTGACAGACTCACAGCTCTTCCTGTCCATCTGTGCTGTGTACTTATTTCATAACTCTTCTTACTGTCCATATTTAGAGCTTCCAGTCCCACCCGACAGTGATGCTTTTTGCACTAATAGCACTGGAGAAGTTTGCACAAACGAGTAAGTATTGGCCTGATGCTGCTCTTAACAGTCACCCTGTGGCTCCTGCTGCATGATTGTCCCTTGATCTGATCAGTTCTGAGCATGAGAGACTGGACTGGTGGAATCACAAATATTTGAGAGATGTTTGTCCACTTACAGGCAAGAAGAGATATTTATTGTGTTAGTGACGTCTCTCTACCCTTCAAAACCCTTGAGATACTTGATGAAACTTATTTTCCCCGTTACAAATTGCTGTAGAAGGCCTTGTGACGTGAGGCCTTTGTCACTGAAAGAGATCTGTATTAGAGATGGAGAACAGTTCAGGACTGGGAGTTTGTAGGCAGGAAAAAACACTTATTAGTTTAATGACACCCCCACCCACAAACCCTTAAGAGATTTGCTGAAACTCACTCCTCAGCTTAGAAATTACTACATAATGACTTACAACATGAGACCTTTGTTACTTGAAAAGAAATAAATCTGTACTGGAGAGATGGAGAACAGCCGTGATCTGTCTCTTGATGGTGCAGCTCTGTGCTGAGAAGTGGTAAATCTGAGAGAAGGTAATTTCACATCTGCTTGGGGAAAGAATTTCGTGCTATTTGTAATACTGATGTTTAAATGTGTGTGGAGGGATCTACTGCATTTGTAGGGTGTTACTATTTTTAACTAAACTTATCCCTAGCTTATGGCAGTTATTCTTTTTGCTCTTAAATTGCAGGTGAAAATAAAATGACAGTTTCTGAGTCGTGCGTTAGTGACCAACTGATCTTGCTTGAGAAGTGGACAGATAGCCCAGACTACTTAAAACGCCAGGTTGGATTCTGTGCCCAGTGGAGTTTAGACAATCTGTGTAGGTATAACAAAGGGATGGATTAATTGAATATCAAGCACTTCTCCTAAGAGAATGGAGCACTGCTTTGTGTTTGTTTTGTATAAGCACTGCATTTGCAATATCTCCTTGAAAAAGAAAACGAAACCAAAAAAAAAAAACCAAACAACAAATATATCCAGTCTAATTGCATGGAAAGGAAATTTTGGCAAGGAAAATGTGTTTTGGAAGGAAGTGGTGTGTACTCTGCAAGTCGGAGCTGCAGTGAAAATTCTTCTTTGCACCGATTTCCTGCAACCCACATTTCAGCAAATGTGCTGAGCGGCTCAGCAGTGCAGCTCTGTCCCTGTGGAACAGCTGGATTGCTGACAGGTCCTGGTGGCTGTCACTGCTGTGGTCATACCCCAGGGGGGATGCTAATCATCCAATAGATAGACCTAGCCATCATCAAATTTGCTTGTTGGGTTGTGATTTCAAGGGTGCAGCAACTCTTGAGACCCTTAGAGTTTCTAAATGTCTTTTAGATCTGTTGGGCTTCATGTGGCAGTGTCGGCTGTGTTTAGTAAACATCTGTTTAAGTGTTGCAGCAGGTTTGGGATGTATGAAGATAGGATCTTTGATCTGTAAATGAACATGTCTGTGTCAGCAGTTTGACACCTGGCAGGATAAATGCTTCTGATCCTTCCACGTGGAAAGGGGAAGCAGGGAGACAGAGCTGCTTTGGCTCAGTTTAAGTTCATCACCTACCTGGAAATGAGAGGATAAAAGACTTTTAAGTCCTTATTTTCCCCTCTTCTTCCCATCCCCAAATCTTTTCCACTGTGATGAATCAGGAAAAACTCTGCCCAGCTGAATATACAAATAGAATGGTAAGTCCTGAAACAGTGGCACCTTGGTGTGAACTTGGATGCCTTCCATTTGCCCGTGGGTTTCCTGAAAGTAGCAATTAGACTGTGGGAGCTCTAGTCAGAGGTGCAGGTCGTGCTTTCATGTTTAAAGGCTATTTAACTCACAGTGCATTGGGAGCTGTTTTCATGCAGGCAAAACGTTAATGCTTCATGCAGTTATGCCAAAAATTACGTGAATTGTAGGGAGATGGATTGTCACTGTGTGAAATGCTTCCAATCAAGTTTTGCTACAGCAATGATTAAAACTAAGTTTTATTTTGCAGTTTTAAAAGAAGGCAGGCAGTTTACATATGAGAAGGTTGACTTGACCAACATTAGGGCTATGCTGAACAGTAACGATGTCAGTGAATACCTGAAGATCTCACCACATGGGTTAGAGGTAGGATGTTGTTTCATGGTTTTCAACCTGAAAAAGTCTGAACCTGTTTTGTTTGCTGCTTCCCCCAGCCATTTTTCTAGAATTAATCCGAGTTCTCTGCCAGTTTTATACAGGAAATTTGCTTTGTCATCAGGAGAGTTGTAACATCACTCCACTAATCTCAGCTGTAGAAATGTTCAAACTAAAGTAACACCTGTATCTGTGCCCCAAAACTTCAGAGAAATCAGGAGGGTGTGCTTGAGTCAGCTGGCTTTTCACTCATTTTGATTGAAATTATACAAAGTATAATTCTATTGTTTGTCCTGTTTAGTCTTGAAAAGAGCATCAGATTTTTATCTAGCCATGTGGGGGTTTTTTCCCCCACTTTAACTCCTTGTAAAAACTTGCTTGACTACTTAAGAGATGAATTTTTAAGAATTTACACTGAATACCTCCTTGTCCTTCATACCAGAAGTCAGCTAATAACCAGTGATTTAAGTCTTGCTGTCTTGGTTTTCTTAGTCTTTAAGTCTTTAAATTGACTTTGTCAACTTCCTACTTTTCTTTTTTCCTGTGGCTTAACCACTGAACAACTTTCAGCCTTGCCTACTTGCTAGCTTTTGTGATAATTACTGCTATAAAGAGAGGTCACTTTGTCTGAAGCGCCTCTAAGATTATGTTGGTATATTCTTACACGCAAGAAACCTGATCCAGGGAAGGAAGAGGCTCATCTGAGCGCTCATTTTGTAGAAGCTGAATTTCTGGTTTGGCTTTGGTAGGCTCGATGTGACGCCTCGTCCTTTGAAAGCGTCAGATGCACGTTCTGTGTCGACTCCGGAGTCTGGTACTATGAAGTTACAGTCATCACTTCAGGGGTGATGCAAATAGGATGGGCCACCAAAGACAGCAAATTTCTCAACCACGTGAGTACACGTAATGTCACCGAGCTGATGGTGTAACATCGGTATTTTTCTACTTGCAACGCCTGGGAAAATAGCTCTGGTTATCCTGTGGTGGTGACTGAGCACTTGGTTGTTACCTTCAGTTTTTCTGTGCTTCCACAAAGCTGGTTTTTTTTAAATTTGGTGGCACAAGAGAAATCTGTATTGTCATTGCTACAGACTGACACCGTTCACACAAGTCCTGCAGAGCTGCTAGCAGTGACAGCTCGTTATCTGCTTGCTGCTATCTGGAAGCTACAGGGAACTTATTTCTTGTTTCTTGTGGCTTAGTCTCTTTTTGGAAATTCCTTAGATAACAGTGGTTACTGTCTGTTTTTGTAAGTAAACAGCCACTAGCAACCAGCAGTTCATCATGCACTCTTTTACACAGGTCACCAAGCAGCCCTCTTTGGCATGCTTTCCTATTAAATTAACTTTCATAAGGGAAAGAACTTATTTAAATTGACTCTCTGGGGTAGCATGGTGAAGCACAGGCCTTGTAGACATTGAGCGTAACAGAAACTGTTGGAAATAAAAGGCCATGTGTCTGCCTTTAGACTGCTAAGAGGCTTAAAAGATTTTTTTTCCCCCACTTACTGTTAAGGAGCTTGGTGTATGTGCATTTTTCTGCGAGTGCATCCTGTACAAGGTATGAAAATGGGAGATGTTGCATCTCTGAGCAGGATGATTTTTCTCCTGCTGCAGCTGTTTTGCTGGTGGCTAAGTGCAACTGTTATTTGAGTTCATCGGGAGCGTGTCCCTGAAATACAAGGATATCATCTGGGTATGTCACAAACACAGGCCTCAGGAGCCACATGCTCTTTATTTACAGCATGCGTAACAAAAAGACTAGTCCTAAATATGACATTAAACACCCATTAGCTGGGCTTAGCTTTAATTTGGGACACTGGGAGGCTTGTGTAATCAGATGCTGTCTGGTATTTGTACTCCAGACAAATGCTGAGCATGAGGAAGTTACTTACCTTCCATAATGCTTTTGGGTTTCATGTTTGGGCTCTGCTACACGACAGATTTTTTTTCCTCCCGCTCTGAAACTCTTTAGTTTTTTGCGTTTTGCCTTGGACCTTATCGCTTGATAATGTTCTCACAGTTTCAGGGAGGCTGGCACTGAAAAGGACACAACATGCAACAAATGCAGTGAAGGGGCTGTGGGTTTGTTCTTTTGTGTGCTGTAGGTTCTGGTGGCACGTGGATATCTTGTGGGGGAAGGTACTGCAAGTTTGGTACTGGGACTTCAAGATAAGAGAGTGGTTATGATTCTGTGGTGACCTTTTAAGATGCAAAAATTTAACATGGCTATTTGGGTACTGGCCTCCTGATTATTAAATATTTTAACAGACAGGAGTGACTTGAGGTCACAAAGAATGGAAAACACTTTGGAAACAATATCCACTTCTCCCTTCCTACTCACCCCAACAAATGCCTTTTTTGCTGTGAACATGAAACTACGACTGGTTTGGAAAAAAAAAAAACCCACAAAAACAACAACAACAACAAAAAAAACCCCCACCAAAAAATAAAACATTACCCTGATGGAAGTGGGAGAAACCCTTCCTGTTCTTAGATGAGTGGTTTAGGTGAATAAAAAATAAGCTGTTCTGTGTGAGGAAGGGCTGCAGACTGAAATGTTTTGCTCCCTTTCTAAAGGAAGGTTACGGCATCGGGGACGACGAATACTCCTGTGCGTACGATGGCTGCCGGCAGCTGATCTGGTATAATGCCAGAAGTAAACCACATTCCCATCCCTGCTGGAAAGAAGGTATTGAGCCCATCTTCTGTTTTATCCCAACTTGATTTCTGCACAGGATTTTTTTGTCCTCCTGCAGGTGTCTCTTAGTGTGTGTGTAGAGAGCTGTTCACTGCCTAATCCCGATGCTCCTAAAGGTTTAAGAGTTGTGTCTGGCTCCCCAGTTTGTGTCAAGAGAATCTTGTTGCTTAAGTAGTTTTTCTTTTCAAAGGCAGAGTACAAACCACAGCACCAATTACCATTGCTGGACACTTAATCATAAGACTTTTAATCATAAGACTTTTCCAGATGTTTGTAGCCCTACAAAACAAGGCCGAAATCTTCCTTTCTGGGTTCAAAAAGTTACTGTAGAGAAGGGAAAAAACCCCCCTTGATTTCTGAATTAGACTTTTTTTTTTTTTTTTTTAAAGGAGGAGTTACACTCTCTTGCTTACTTTAAATTCTTGGATAACTACTTGGACAGCCAAGTTCTGTTCTTGATTCCAGCTTTGAAATCTTGGTAGGAGCCTGTGCATGCCACGCTTGTGTGAACTGTGCCGCCTTCTCTTCTCTTTAAAATTTTCTCCAAAGGATGGCTAAATTAAAACACCTCTTAAAAATACACAGGACAAGCATATTGGAAATTTATCCCCAGAACACACACTTGCTAAAGTCTATCTTCCAACAGGGATAAAATAGCCAAGGAGTGACAGAATGCAGCTTTCTTCTGGCTTTGGCAAATACTCTGCAATACTTCTATAACTGTGTAGTATTAATGCTCTGGCAGACTAAAATACTTTATTTTCTTACTATTTTCTCTTGGGTGTTGTTTTGGGTTTTTTTTTTAATTACTGTCTGTATCAATGTTTCTTCCTTTGTGCTTTTGCAAACAGTTCCTTTTAAGTGAGACAACTCATAGTGACATATGTGATACTTGAAACAATAACTGTTTCAGCTGTTGGCATTTAACAGAAGTGAAATCTTTTAAATTATCTTTGTTTTGCATGTAAGGAGACACAATAGGATTTCTACTAGACTTGCAAGAAAAGCAAATGATCTTCTATTTAAATGGAAACCAGCTTCCTGCTGAGAAGCAAGTATTTTCATCTGCTGTGTAAGTATATGCTCATTTGGAAGGACATGACCTCTGTGGATAATTGTTTTAATTATATGAAGAGTTTCTAATTTGAGATGTAAATTCATATTTACTTACCTGAAGCCATCATTATGCAGGTTTCCCAGTTGAAAGTTGCTTAGAAAGCAAGAAGGATATAATTTTACAGGTGGATTTCAGGGTGCAAAATAAATGCTTTGGACTTTCCAAAGGTAGGTTCAACCTGATGTTTTCTACTGTCAAATTAGCACAGCGTTAGAGTAGAATGAGGCTGCAGCAAAGATGAGCGATTTTCTGGTGCTTGAGGAATTTTTCATCTTTTAAAAAAATAAGGCCTCAGTCCTGTAAATGCTGAAGAGTACATATTAATTGATTGCCATTCTCTGGGGACAGCTCCTGGAGTAGCACACTGAGTATTCAGCAGAGGACATCATTACAGAGATGTGTTTAGGTTTATTTTGCAAACCCCTGTAAAAATTACCACATGGCTGGCTCCTCCAACTCTCACAGGGGAGTTCAGCCTTTGAGTTCTGAAAACATAAGCTGGTGTAATACTTGATAAAGCAGCTTCCTGTGTAGCTTAATTAAACATTACAGTACTTCGTAAATTAATCCTACTGTGTCCAAGCGGCAAAGAGTAGTTCAGTTTAAAGAGTTGCAGAGTATCTTGTCTGTTCAGCTTGCAGTGCCGTGTTCTTTGAGTATGTAATTTATATATTCGAGGACTTGTTGGAACTTAGGGTATTACTAAACTTGGGCCCTGGAGTAAATAAATCTGAAAGAGGCAATAGCTGTGTTTTTATAAGGTGTCTGTGTGGCTGTGGAGAAGAGGCAGCTGTCCTGAGATAATCCTGCACAGGGAAGGAGGAACCAGGTGGGTGTTGTGCTGGGAGAGCTCAGACCTGGACTCCTCCTGCACAGGGCCCTCCCAAATGTACAAGAGCTTCAAGTTCCTCAACTTTGTGCCTGCTCAGATAGACCAGAAGGAACAGAGACCGTGGAGGTGTCCCTTGCTCCTCACAACTCTGCTAACAGCAGTTGTTTGGAAGAAAAAAAATACATTTTTCCACTCCTGAAGGGAGATAGCTGAGCTGATCAGTGCAGGGAGGTTGCAGGAATTCAGATAGATGTATCTACTCCTAGTGTAAGTGTGACTAATCCTGGTTGTAGAGTAGGCAGCCTTTATGGGCTGAGTCAGTAGGGAATTCAGATAAATTCAGGAATTGAGAACTAAACAAGGTATGTGCAGCAGAAACTGGATCTTCTCCCAATTAGCTGCAAAACTCTGGTATTGAAGGAACTTGTCTCTTTGTCTCAGGGTATATTTTTGTATGGTAATAGTAGTAACATGTCTGGAAAGCTCTACTGTTATTTAAGTCGTTCTAAAATACCTGTTCATCATCTTGCAGGTCTGGCTTTTTTGCTGCAGCTAGTTTCATGTCCTATCAGCAATGTGAGTTCAACTTTGGGGCAAAACCCTTCAAGTACCCACCATCAATGAAGTTTAGTACCTTCAATGATTATGCCTTTCTGACAGCAGAAGAGAAAATCATTTTGCCCAGGTAATCCTCCTCTTTAGTTTGTGTGTTTGCATGCAGAGAAATCAGATGCTTGACTTCTAAATTTCAGAGTCTTCTGTTCTACTAAGCAAAGTTAATTTTTTATGGGGTCATGCTTCCATGGGTCCCTTTCCTCAAAGGGTGAGACAACAGGCTCCAGTGCAATTTCATGAGTAGGGCAGGAGATGTGCAACCAAAATCCATGAAATTATTTTTTGTAATATTAAGCTACATTAAAATTAATTAGTACCACACAAGAAGCTGTTTTTAGTAGAAGTATCACCTGCCATCTAAGAAGGATGAGCTTGGTTGAGGAGGTATAGTCTTAATTAAAAAAAGATGTCATGTTTAAAATTGACCTAATTTGTGATTTGGCAGCATGGAGGTACTGAATGATTATGAGTTTTGAATTTTGCCTTCTTTTTTGATGCAGATGAAAATTTCCCTACTTATGAATGATAGTACTGACAAAGGTTGTTCACATTTAGAACTGTTTTCCCATCTAAATATAAATAAAGCCAGATAGAAACAGGTTTGGGCACATTTTTCTTTAACAAATTTCTGGCAGGAATGAAAACCAATAAATTGCCTGGGTTTTGTCTGGTTTCAGTTATTAGTCATAAAATAACTTCCTGGAACACAAACAGTAACAGTATACAGTATAATCTGGGATGTGGTGTACCCTGGATTTCCTGTCTGAAGATGGCCCTTGGACTGGTGCTGATGTATGTGGTTGAAATAATTTTAGGCTGCAACTAATTAAGTGAGAGCAAGGCTGTTGGAGGGGCTGTAGTGAAATTTGGAGCCTGGTTTTGAATTATCAAGCTCTTCAATCAAGTGCACGTGAGGTACTTCAGTATCTTAGCGTTTAAAAAGAAAAGAAAAAACAAATACTCCTGGATTGGAGTCACACATTGGCCAAGTTGGAGGTTTGGGATATATTGTATTTGCGCAGAAGAAAATCAAAACACAACTTGCAAGGCTATCTTGTGCTTCCATACAGCCGGAGTAAATGACTCCTGCTTGTGGCTGCCGGTGCTTTAAGGGAGAGTCTGATTTAATCCTTAAGGTGATCTCTTAGGTACAATTTTGTTCGTCCCCCTTTTCAAATTCAGTGTTCTTCTGCCTCAGCAGTGCCCCGTGCCGGGTGGGGGCTCTGCAGTTTCTCGCTGTTGATCAGATGTGGTTGTTACCGGTGTCGTCGTGGCACTGCCCTTGCGGTGTTCAAACAATACCTGTGGGAGCTGGTGCATGATTGGGCCCAAAAGATGAGAAACAAACTGGGGGGGGAAACTGGTTTCCTGTTGATGCCTGACTGGTACAACTTGGCCTTCTGTGTTACAGACTATTTAATATGGGATAGCACTGAAAGGCTCCATTCAAGGTTTGACACTGTTGTTCTTTGTGTAAACAAAGATCATCCCTCCCCTACAGCCTGAACTGCTTGGACATGCTAAGCCAATCCTAAAAAAGATAGCTTTGATCATCTTAAAAGTGATAGGAAATAAGGCAGGGGCCCATATGAGTGGACCCTAATTATCCGTCACAGGATTTAACATAAACTCATGTAGACTTGTGCTGTGCTGAATTTAGTGCAACTAAAATGTGAAATGTCTTATTTCATCAAAATTTTTATCTGTTTACTCTCCCTTGTGGCTGTTTCCACACTGGGCTGTTGATTTTATTTTCAATTTTTATTCTTTTGAACTGTGTTTTTAGAGCGTTGTAGGGTTTCTGAATTTTTTTGATACATGGGTTTGTGAGGTTTATTTGGATTTTTTTTCTTAAGTCCTAAAAGTACCCAGGACAATGTACTTTATCCTTGTACATAAATTGTACAAGAACAATTTTTTGAAGCGTTCAGCTGTGGTAACTAGAAGAATTGTTATTTCTCTTTGTCCCTTTCTGACAGACCAGAGTAGGGAATCAAAGACTGTTTTGCAGATCTCTGGGGGCGTTCAGCCTTTTTTGGTGGGAAGTGGTGATTGATGTTTATCAGCAGTGTGGTGTAGCACAGGCAAGTGTTTTGTTGGCCTTGATAGAATACTTGGAATTGTTTTGCATCTATTGATTTGATTCAAATTAATGTGTTTGGGGGGTATCTCTGTCTCCTCAGACACAGGCGCCTGGCTTTGTTGAAGCAAGTGAGCATCCGAGAGAACTGCTGCACACTTTGCTGTGATGAGGTAGCAGACACAGAGCTCAGGCCCTGTGGACACAGGTAAAAACCTTTAAAAACAACCCAAACCCAAAGAAATGGGAAAACGTGTGTGTGACATTCTGCTTAGATGAGCAGTCCCTGCTCATCTTGACTCCCCAGCATAAAGGAAATAACCTACCCTCCTTTTAAAGATGTGACAAGTAGAGGTTAAGCATAATGTTCCCACCATTCCCCTCACCCTAGACCTGAGCAGATTTAATCCCTAATGTGTTTGGGGAAGTACTGTGGCTACAGTGTACGTGTGCTACCCCTGGGCTACCAAGTCTTAATTCCCTGGTGTCAAAGGCTTTTAGTGATTAGTGCTTGGTAGAGATGCTGTGAAATCCAGATCACGTGAGGAGAGCAGAAAAGTCATAATATACCCAAATAGTCATTGAATGTTCAACAAATGGATTGTCTCAAGTCAAAAAAATCATCTAAAAGCTGAAAATAGGACAGCAGTACAAGTTACACCATAATAGCACTTTCCTGCCTTCAAGCAGGGAATGAATCCAGTTAAGTCCAGTTCCTTAGGGTTTTTCGAGCACTCATGGAAGGAGTCTTGCCATGAGTCTAAATGCTGGAAGGTTAAAAAGAGATGTGCCTGGTGTGTGTCCACCATAAGTGGAGAAGCTTCCTGCAGGGCACTGGGGCTGCTGCTCTCCAGACCAGAGTGAGTGCTGAGATTAGTGAACAACTGGCAAGTGTGATCCTGACCAGCTGCAGGTCTGGGAGATGCTGAGCAGCAGGAGCTCCTCTCAAAGCCTGCAGACAGATCCTCAACACCTGACTTGCAGTACCCAATCTCCACACTTACCTTGGCTGTGTCTCTGGCAGGCTGACTGAACTGCTTAGTGCTTGTATTATTCTGTTGTTGTTCAGTTCCTCACGCTGTAAGTGCAGGCTTTAACTGACTCTCTTTTTCTTCTCCTTCAGTGACCTGTGCATGGAGTGTGCCTTGCAGCTGGAGACCTGCCCTTTGTGTCGACAGGAAATACAAACCCGAGTCAGACAGATCTCTCACATTTCATGACACACGTGGAGGAATGCCACAGACTTGTTTTTCAGTGAACACCAACCAATACTGAAAGGGGAAAGCATCTCTAACCAATCTTTATGCACATAGAACCATAAGCCATGGCCAGATTTCATGCTAACCTGTTAATCTGTTTATCTTAAAAACGAGATCTTTAATAAGCTATTCCCAGTTGCCAGCAATGGGAGCTGGTTTCAGCAGTGAGGAGAGCTGCTAGGTCAGCGTGCTATGGCTGTTGGTTCCTCTGAAGAGCAGAGGGGAGTGTCTCTTCTTCCCCCTTTCCTTCTCGCCTGTCGCAAGTGCTGAAAAATTTTGCACTGGAAGTTACACATACAATGCATTCTAGAAAAGAAGAGGAAAATAAGTATCTCCTAAAACAGGGCTGTGCTGTCTTGTGCTCGAAAGTCTCTATTTTTGGCAGAAGTCAGTACTAAAAAGAGAATGCCGATGTTTTCCTGTTTAATGTAGCCTCCTGCTGGTCAGAGACTCTGTGTTTTCCAACAGTGGATATTGAACTGCTCAGAGACTGAATCTGTACACAGACTGATTTGAAAAGACAGTGTGGAGACTGTAGAGAAACTCACAGGTTTTAATAACTTGGTGATTCCAAAGAATGTTCTGATTTTGTTTTTAAATGTTAAAAGATTGGTGGTATTTTCAAGTACATAATGTTTCTGATGCTTTTAACTTCAGTACCCACTTTTTTTGTGAGGTTATAATTTTCAGGAGGTATTCTTAACTAATTATAATGCTGGACTGGAATTAATTTGATATTCTGGGTATTTTTTAAGGTATCATTGAACATCTTTTTTAATCAGTGTTGTTTTTGAAAGTTATATTCACTTTGGAAAAATTGAGCTATCTTAAAATATTAGAGGATAATTTTGGGCCAGTTTATTTAAAAAAGGTTATTTGGGTACCAATTTCAGTCTTATTCTGTAACTCCTTAAAAATGCACCTTGCTTGCCATGTGTCAGTCCTGCTCTGAGCAGGTTTGGGGCCACACTTCTTATTTTTGGTAGGGATCATACAGTGGGAAACTGCTCCACTTTAATTACACATTTGTGATGTTTGTATGTTAAGGATGCATTTCAGCAGGCAGCTCTTGACTGGTTTACTAGGTTTCTACAAGGAATCAGGGTTCACAGCTGGGGTCAGTGAAGTAGCACAAAAATCAGTGGAGTTCTGCTTATTTTGCACCAACTGAGGATACGACTCAGACTCTTCCAAGACTTGCACAGTTTGATTTTTTTTTTCTTATTTTTATTTTTAAATTGTCTGTGAAGTGGAACTTTACTAATTCACACATAACTCACACCAAAACCATCCCACTTCTTGGCAGCGATTCCACAGCAGAGGCTGTTGTGAATTCTCATGCTGCGATGTAGCTTATTTTTAAAGTCGTTTATTATCTTTATTGTACTATCAAATATTAGCAGAGCTGAGGCTTCTTCCTGCTGAGCATTCTGGCTTCCTACTGACCTGAGCTCTGCACACAGGTCACAGGATCCAGCTCTCTAGCAACTCCTTTCACCTTCTGCCTTTGCTAACTCAAGGGTGCTGAACTTCATCCAGAGATGTGTGAATTAGGAAAGTTCTGTCCATCGTTTTCTTGTTGACTTTTGTCCAAATACAGACTGAATCCAGAAGTGGTGTGCTGATTAGTGTTTTGGCTAAAATGTGAATTATCTTCCACCTTGGATGGAAGGTTTGATTGAAAGTCAGACTGGCAAATCTGCCACAGGGACCTCATTTCCTCACTGACTGTATTTTGCAGTGTTTTGCTGTAATCCACGTGTCCCGTCGGGGCTGAGTCCCTTCCTGCTGGGTGCTCAATGAGCAAACGTGACCACCATCACTGCCACAAGGATGTCAGAACTTCAGAATCATTTTAAGTGCTTCCAAATGCAACGATTGGCTTTCATCCCTAAGGTACAAAGACACAAACTGTGCTTTAGGGGAGAGAGGGGACAGAACCATTTTGAACTCTGCCTTAAGAGATTCTAGTAACTTCAGGGCTTTGGTTTCCCTGGCCAGGATTAACTGAGGTAAAATTTTCAGAAGTGCCTAGGACTCCTAATTCGTATCAACTGCTGTATGAGACTAAGCTCTTAAGGCCCAGGTCCGCAATGGCTTCGAGGCATCTGCTGTCCCCTTGAAATGGGGGCGGCCTCAGAGCCTCGCCGCCTTTGTGGACACGGGACTAAGTGCCTGCGTTTATCGAAAAGATGTTAACGCTTTGAAAATTTTGCCCCAGACCGTCTTCCGTGCAGCTGGTGCTGGGCAGAGGAAGGGGGACCTGTGTTGCAGAGAACTGTCCTGTTCATTTCACAGAGGGAAAGGCTGTACACTTTGACTGGCTCTCTGCCGCCATCCACCCCGGGGGCATCTTTTGTCGAGCTCGATACTCCACGGCCGGGGCCGAGTCCCCCCTCGCTCCCTCTGAGGGCGGGGAGGGGAGGCGGCGACTCCACAGGCCCTCAGAAGGGGAAACGAAATTGTAGCAAAGTTGTCCACTCAACAATAAAAAAAAAAACATCTTGAATGCTGTTTTTCTTGTTCTTTAGTCACTTCTGTTGAGAGCTGCGTTACGTGTTTCGGTGCCGGTGGCAGGAGGAGCTCGTCCCCGGGGCGGGGGGGCGAAGGGCACGGCCGCCGTTGGACATTGGGGCCGGTGCGGGGGTGCTCAGCTCAGCCCGCGGGTCGCTGCGCTGCGGCGGGCTGGGGGGCTGTCCCTGCGGTGGGCGACGCGCTCTACCATCGGGTTAATTTAACAAGTAACAGCGTTATTTGTTTTCTTTCCGCCCCTCAGGACGCGCCCCCAGCCCGCCATGGCGGCGGCGCCGCCTCCCCGGGGGCGGGCCCTGCGCCGGCGGGGCCGCGCCGCCATTGGCTGCGGGCGGGGCGGA
>VZRE01002177.1:0-98166 GCA_013396775.1 Cephalopterus ornatus
ATGTGGCACTTAGTGCCATGTCTAGTAACCACGGTGCTGTTGGATTAAGGGTTGGACTTGATGATCTCAGAGGTCTTTTCCAACCTGGTTGATTCTATGATTCTAAATATTATAAGGCATCTCAGTGTGTTCTGATGTTACTGCTTTTTTGAAGCCTCAGGATCATTGGACAGCATCCTGGTGTGGGATTTATATGAATCCTAAAGCCCCTATTGACAGGAGTTTTGTTCTTAAAGGAGATACTTGTGGCTTTCTTCTTATCCATGTGTGAGCTGCTGTGTTGGTCATGATTGCATTAAACTGCAGATCTGACTGAGCATATGTTCATATTCAACACCTCCTTTGGTGTTGTAGTCATTGCTTGTTTTTGTCCAGGGGGCACTGGGGAAAGGGAATAGAATTGTGGAGTTTAGTGAATCACCAAGCCTTACAGTTCCTTCTCCAAAGATGTGTAATTTCACTCAAAATGATAGCTTCTGTTTCAGTGTTTGAACTTGGAGGCTCCCTATTTTAAAGACAGAGTGGAAGTTTTGAACAAACTGAAATAGCCTGAATCAGCTGCTTCTCCACAGGAAGATAAAACAATTCCTATAGATATTGCCTCCTAACTCTGCAACAGCAGAAAACAGTTCCTGGAAAATAAGTTGTGCTTTGTGCATGGACGTAAATTAATTAGTGAGTCTTCAACTGAGAAGTTAAAAAATTATGTCATGCTCCTGGCTTCGTAGCACTTCATAAGTTACCCTAAATTCTTGATGCAGTCTAGTTTTAGAGCTCTGCTAACAGTTTCTCCCCATGCTGCTGATAGGACGAATCTAATCTGTTCCTTCGTAACTCCAGAGTTGAAAGTTTTTACTGTGATGGCAGACCTTCAGCTAACAGCCAGCTATTTTAAATAGCCTGGATCTTATTACTACAAAGATTAATGATGACCTCTGATGGATGCCTCTGAACCAAGCTGCTTTGTATCCAGAGAACTGGGGAGAAATCCTGTCACTAACATGATACACTTTCCTCCATCAAACAATATCAGAAAGATATTTTCTCTGTAAATATCTTTATCTGTATTCTACAACAGAGCCTAAACAATGAGTCTTTCAAGCTGAAATCCTTGCATTCCTTAAGCTTATAAACTGTTCCATACTGAGACAAATCTGTTCAATATATTGGGATGTGTCTCTTCAACATTTGAAGGGTTTTGTCTGATTCTGCACTACTCATGACACTCAAATTTATTTATTTTTTAAGCATCTCGCATAAGATAGCAACAGAAGTGATTTTACTTCTGTATGCATTTAGAACTAAAAAGGTTTCTGTCTCACATTTTATTTAATTTAGAATAAGAGAAGTCAGCGCCCTGTTCAGGATTTGAGAATAAATGAAATGTATAATGAAAAGTTGACACGTCAAAATTCAAAATATAATCCAGAGATTTAACTATATCATTAGATAATTACCTGGTCTATGTGCTTCCATATCACAGTTCCAAGGCTGTCACTCTCTGTTCCCCCTCCCTGCAAAAAAGCATTTAATATTTGACAGAAATGCGTCAGGTTATTAAAATTAGTGGCCACTTGGGCAAGGTGGCAAGGATGTAGGAGTTCATGCATAGCTTCACTGGTTTTGTCTGAGTGGTACAGCATCCTTCAGGTGTTGAGGCAATCTGTTATTCACCTCTTGTATTGTTCATGCTGGAATAGGAGTTTGGGGCTTGGATTTTCAGGAGTTGCTTTTTATCTATTCAAATAAAGAATAAAATAGATGTTCTTTGAGTTGATGTGGCTTAAATTAAAATCAAGAGTGCACATAGTCTGTTTTACAGATATAAGCAAGTTCTTGTACAACACTTGTACATTCTTAAACATACGGCCACTTCCCAATAATATTTGTGTAATATGGACTGCAGAGCATCATTGAACCAACATTGACTTAAAAACTTGCTTATCCATAAAGAAGGGCTGGTCATACTGTGCTTGTCCCATGCATTCATCATTGCATGAACAGTCAGGTTCTGTGTCACCCTCATGTTCTGCAGAGATGGTCTAGAAAGGTAAAATATGTCTGCTTTGTGAAATAGTTTGGACTGGTCTATCAACTTCCTGTCTCTTGAGTTCCGCACGTTTTACCTTGATATGCAGAACTACTGTGATGGTGGAAGGCTTTATCTGTGGTGACATTTATCACGTTCTTTACTTCCTGAACCTTCTTTTCAAGACATGGTAGCTCTCAGTCAGTAATTCATTTGCAGAAGAACAAAGTTACAATATCTTCCTGATATGCTGATCAGAAAGCTGCGTCCTGATTTGCTGGTTTCAGGAATGAGAAGGTGGAGTCAAAAGCACACCCAATCTTCACAAGAATTCCTGCTTTAAGCAAGATAGTTTTACTATTCAAGAATAACTACAATTCTATAAATCAGCTTACATATACATGATAACTACTGTAATGCTTTGTAAGCATTAAGAAAATACTGGTTCATATCAGATAGGGCTCCACAAGGCAAACGTGAGAGCTAATGAATTGAGGAAACTTATAGCTTGACATAACTAAAAGAAATAATTTCTAGGAGACCCAGACCTTTCTCTCTTAAGGCCACTAGTGATATTTGCTAAAAAGACTTGAGTACATTTTGTTCAGGTACCGATGGTAACCTGTTGGAAACTCCTAAGTTCTTGACACCTGTACTTAAATTCCTAATAAATCTTGTTGGGATTTTACCTTACTGAAGAGCTTACCTGTCTATACACCTACAGTTTTAAAGTGTTTAAAGACACACTTGTGAGCCTGTAGTTATTTGTTACATGTTATTGGTGGAGAACCTGGAGGACAGTTTTAGGCAGTCACGATGAACACTGGGTGTCACAAACGATAGTCTCAGAATAAAGCAAGCGTTTGTCTAGGCTCTATCTTTTTTTTGGAGTTTTGATCTGATGTGTGTTGTCAGCTGTTAATTCAAAATTCTTTCTGCAGTAATTACAGATAGATGGGGTACTCTGAATACTAACGTGTTATAGATTTCTGAGGCTGCAGAAGGGAGCTTCAGGTCCTCAGAATGTCAGTGAGAGTCCTGTATATCCTAGCTTTGGAAGCTCTGGGATCCTTGGAGTCTCACATTCCAGAGTGGCCTTCTCCCGCTGAATCCACTCAGCTGGAAAGTTAGGAACAAAGTCATACTTTGAGCTGGCATTATGAGGTTTCTCACTTTTATGGAGGAGAATATTAGGGCTACTAACACCAGAAGTCCTGTCAGATAAGCAAGGAAAAGTACTGAATGTGCCACAGAAGCATTTCCCTTTTAGCAAAAGGACTGTTTTTTAAATTTACTTAAGTGTTCTGCAAGAAAACTCTCAGCGTAGGATTTAAATATGACTTAAAATTTAATCTGAGATACTTGATGAATAGCACAGCTTACAATGTTTTCTGTCCCAGGCATTACTTGGAGAATTTTAGTTACTAGTGTACTTGTTCTTGAAGAAAATTGTGCTTTTTTTCAGTTAAAAAAGATCACTTTCTGTAAAATTCTCCAGTTGATGTTGATGTGATAGTTTCTTCTTTTTCTGAGTTAATGCTGTATCACCATTATGATGATTCGTTATTTTGCTGTCTGAGATGACTCAGATGATTCTGAAATAGATAAGCCTAGCATCGTAACAACACTGGGGTACTTATACACGCTGCTATTATTTTTTTTTTATAAACCGTAAGCAGATTTTCTGAGTATCCTGTGCAATTTCAATTTGGCAGTTGTAATTCTGTTCTGCATCATTGAGTATTTTTTGTGGGTCTATTTTTTCCTTTGGCACTGACATATATTTTCATTGGTTGCAATAACTTAGAAACAACTTCTTTTGGCTCTTAATAATTAGAAGCTTATGTAATAAATGATACTGTACTGTTATGTCTAATAAGTATTAAAAGTAAATCATATTTGGAATTACTCTTTAAATTTAGATTGGCATTACTAATCCCAGAGATCAAGAGAAACTCTTAGGTGCTATTAACGAGCTGCAAGTGGATGAGAAAAGAATTGAAGACTTCTCTGAAATTTTGAAGCTGGAATTAAGGTATTAACTGTATATTTGAGGAAACAGAAGTGAAAGATTAACTATTTAAGGTGACTGCAATATTTTCTGTGGTTCAAAGGTAAAATTCTCTCACACCTCATCCCATGCATAGCATTCATAAGAATATGCTAGTTCATGGATAATGAGAGCTGGCGGTAAGTGTGTTTTTTATAAAGAACGTTGGAAGCATAGACAAGGCAGGCTCTGTTAGTCTTGCAATCAAATTTTTCTGATTGTAAGGTGCAGTAAAAAGATGTGTGGGAGGGAGAGATGCATACAATTTCTACATAGGGCTTTAATTTTCAACCGATAAATTAATATGTTGTACATGTGTATCTTAAATCATACATGTTACTTCTGTGTAGATTCATGACTTTCTTGTTGTTTTTCTCTTCCACTGGATGCAGTTTTAACTGGCTTCTATAATATCTCATTTTTTTTTATCTTACAAATTAAGCACTTTAGAAGTTATTTTCTTTATCATAAATTATATGTATCAGTAGATTTGTAAGGAAACTTTTTTTAAGGAAGTGTTACTCCTTCAAATTTCCATTTCAACTTGATATTTTTCCACATTATAGTCTTTAAGCATCAGCTCTATAATACCTCTCATACTTTTTAGTAGTCTTGTGCAGTACCATGGAAGCCAGGCCTGAGCTGAGGTACATTGCTCAGCAACATTATTAAACTTAATCAGTTCTCTAAGCGCTGCTACATCCAGCACAAGAAGAAAAATGAAGGATATAGTAAGTACGAAAGGAGTATTAGGATGTCTTAAACCTCTTACCGTTTATGTGTAAAAATATTTTTTTTCCAGAAGACACACCTCGACTTTAGTTTAGATTCTGTGCTCATATCTTTCATCTTCTTACTTCCCAGAACTATGGAACAATAGCTACTGAAAACAGGATTAGACAGTAAGGGTTGAGTTCCTCTTTAAGATGTGTTTATCTCACTCTTGACTAGTGACCTGACAGTTGTACTGCTACTCTTTTAGATATTCTTTCCCTCTCCAAAACACTGGGGAGCACTGTTGTATTATTTGGGTGCTATGAGGCTAGACTCTCTTAGTTATTGGACCAAAGAATGTGCTTGGGTTCAAATTCAGTCTGTGCATGTTGCCATGTTTTGGAGGCAGCTGAATCACGCTGCAGCTTTGCATTAGCTGAACCTGGAGAGAGAAGGGTCTGGGGAGACCTTAGAGAGGTCTGCAAAGGGGGCCTTCGAGACAACTGGAGAAGGACTTTTTACAAGGGCATGTAGCAATAGGACAAGTGGGAATGGCTTCAAACTGATGGAGGGCAGGTTTAGGTTAGATTTAAGGCTGGTGAGACACTGGAACAAGTTGCCCAGAGAAGCTGTGGATGCCCCATTGCTGTTAGGGTGTTGCAAGGGCACATTGGATGGGACTTCAAGCAACCTGGTCTAGTGGAAGGTGTCCCTGCCCATGGCAGAGGGATTGGAACGAGATGATCTCCAAGATCCCTTCCAACCCAAACCATTCTATGATTCTGTGATTCTCCATCAAAACAAGTGGGCATTTTTAGAAGAGAAACCGGGTGCAAACTTGTACATGTGCTGTAAGACTGAAGAACTGAAGTTCCAGCATGCAAGACAGTATAAACCAGTATGATATAGGTACACCATAAATAACTTCAACAGCATCTGAGCTATTCCTATGAAAATAGAGACTTTGCTGCTGAGCTGAAGTAGTAGACCAGGCATCTTTTAGGTGCCTTTGGAAATAAATGGATGTTGACTCTTCAAGGATAATTGGGGATAATTAGCTACAGTTTAAGGGGACTTTGCTCAGTTTAAGCTTTATGCATTTTTAAGTTAAAATGTGTGCTTTTTTTAGATTGTTCCATATTAGTGTTCAGTATATAGATTCAAGCAGAGCAGCTTAAAAATTTGAACAGCGGGGAGAAATACGAAAAATTATCCATTCACTGCACGTGCGGCCAAATACAATAAAATACCCAAATGGTATCTGGTGCACTCACACACCAGTGACATATATAATTCCTAGTACAGCGTGGGTTAAGATCATAGGAAGTTCTAAAAACCAGAAAATAATTGATTGATTTAAGATTGAAGTACACAAAATATGACAACATTTCAATTATGGCAAGCACTGCATAGTTTTGTAGAAAATGACTTGACATGTATTCTAGGAATCTGACCTTGAGACTAAAATCATAGGCTATGTTTACATGCTGTTATATAAAGATTTTACTTCCCACTTGTTCAAAGTCATTCTGTGAGAAGGAAAATCAGTCATTAAGTCATAGAAAAACTAACATAGTAGAAAATGTTGAACTGATTGATTATAAACTCACAGAGTGTCTAGTGCTGTTTAGCCACTGATGTTTTGACAGCCATTAATTCTTTTTAAAAGTGATAATCACTGCAATAGGTATAAAATTATATGAAAATGGGCCGGAGGGGGGTTTAAACTATTAAGACCTATGGTAGAGTGAAGTAGTATGAAAAGAATAAATGTTTTTCTTTCTTTCCCCCTCCCTAATTCAAGCCCATGACACTCTTTATATTTGCTGAGAATCCTTCCAGAATTCCAAAAAAGAGTTTTCTTTGTGATGAAACACAGAAGGTGCCATAACTGATCCCAGACAGCTAAAAAGTTATCTTTCTCAGTAGAGGGAAATGTTTGCGATTATGGCTTGACTGTAGTAATGTGGGAGAAACTTTGAGACTATCTCCAGATGTTTAGTTTTTACTCAAAATACTCGGTTCAGTTACGTTGTTCTGAAACAAGTAATAGTTTATTTTGTGAAAACATACTAATAGCTTTCTTACTTCCCCATCTTCATGAAAACCATGAACAGTCTTGGTTTTAAACCTCCAGCATACCTACTGATGTATCTAGATATTTCTGTTTTAAATGTTGAAGTCTTAACAGTTCAGCACTGTTGCAAATCACAGATGTCCTGAGCAGTGGTTGAAATTTTACTCACTAATGATCCTGTGCCAAAGTTGAACGAAAGTATTCTATGACACTCTATGGGATAAATTCCATCTCTCTTTAGATACTTGTGCTACACCGACACGTAGCTTAGTTTACTGGTTTGGCAAATTTCATGGATATCTTTTTTGCCCTCAGAAGCAAGTAAGATGGTGTGAGCATGTTGCATTTAGGTTTAATAGTAGATTGCCCTAGGGAATAGAGGAATTTTGGGATCTGAATTAGTTTATTCAGATCCTATGGATCTGCAGAAGAGGAAGTTCTTGCCGTAGGAATGTATAATTGTCTCTTGTTTTGGCTCTACCTGTTATTCACCCAAATGGCTCAGAGCTAATGGAAACTTTCCTACTGGAGATAGAGGCACTTCTCAGGAGTTTTTCAGGGTTTGAGAGCTCACTCTGTAAAAACAATTGGATGATCTTCCTTGCCCTCTTTACCTCTTCCTGGTCAATAGCAACAAATTTCTGGCCAGCACCATGACTTACAACTAAAATTCTCTGACACTTCCAGTAATGTTGAGTCAGTATCACATGGAAGCTCTAGAATCCTAATGTTGAAATTAATCTCTTTTCTCCACTCTTTGAAAATTAGTTTGATCAGTGTCTCCAGAGTTGTCTTCCTGTTTGTATTTGAGCACCAAGTATAAATTTTCTTCCAAATAGACAACATCAGATATTTTAGGCCTCTGAGGTATATGTTTCCAGGTCCAAGGGCCAAGCCAGTATTATTGAATTCTTATCTTATTCCACTGTGCTGGAGACTAAATGACTAAACCTATTCATTTCAGTCCTAGCTCTAAAAGTAGAAAGCAGGTTTTTTTCCTCCCATATCTGCCTCAAAAATGTAAGCTGCAGGTCAGAAATATTGATATGTAGCATAAAATTGACTACAACTTCTCCCTTTTTGGTGTTGCAAGACTTTGGTTTGTGCACACACACACAGGAAAATAGTGTTGCAGTTACTATGCATAGTGAGTTACAAAATTACTCACACAGCAGGTAATGAAATGTTGCAATTGATAATATAGGCTTGATGAGAGTTAGAAGTGGCGGTTAATAGAATGTTTATGAAAAGCTTTTGGGTGACGCTTTTTCAGCTTTTAATATGTGTCTTACTAGCTGAATATTCCAAGTACCTAATGATTTGTTGTCCTTCCAAAAAAAAGGGGGAGGGGGAGAAAAACAAGACAAACAAGGAAAAAAGAAAACTTGTTAAGATGTTAAATGTAGTCTTTAACTACTCACCGTTAAAATGACATTAGGGTTTTTTTGTATGTGACAAAACCGCATTTCTGACTCACTAGTCTGTGTTGGAAATACATAGGTAATATTTGGCTTGCAAGAAGTTGCAGCATTTTGACAAATAACAAAATATTGCTTTATTTTTGTAGTGAAGATGAATTCTGCAAGTTTCTTCAGAAGCTGAATAAAGAGTGTAGTAAGCTGATAATTCCTGTGCAGACCATGAATAAGCATTTCCTCAAAAATTCTCACAAGGTATTAAACCAAAGAAGAGAAGATTGATTTAGAGGCTATTATTCTATCTTGTAACATGAAACCTATGAATACTTATCAACTGTCTTGGTTATTATATAGCTGTATGGAGCTCTCCAGTGCTCTTTCTGTAAAGGACACTTCTAAAAAATAATTTTATTTCAAAGAGTTAAGCCACCCAATTAAAGGAGATAGATTTGTTTCTTTATGTTTCTGCTGATAGGAGAGTTATTGTGACAAAAGTTTCCAAGAAAGGCTGCTAGAGAATAGTAGATTATGTTGTGCATAAATCATACAATTAAAACCCAGCATAAATGCAGTTCTAAACTTTTTCCGGCACTATCTTTTATGATACATTAACTGAAGAATATTAAACTATAATCTAAAATTATGTAATTATGGCAAATAACTGTAACTATTAACAGATGGTACTGCAGTGGGCACCGACTGAAGCTTACATTGAACTCTGCAAAGATTTGATTTGCAGTGTTAAAAAGCTGGGAGAAGAAGTTGCCAAACTGAAGGACCTGGTGGTGGAGGTGAGTGTGTGCGAGTGAGGCTGTTAAATACTGTGTACAGGTTTCTGATGCAACCTCAAATGTAACACCACCAGGGAAATGTTTCATACATTGGTCTGCCACAGGCTCTTTATCCTTAACTTGGGCATTGCATCCACCTTTTCCCAGGCAGAACAAGAAATAATCTAGAATATTCCACAGCAATGTGGAGAGCCTCCAAAGGAAGGCACAGTCTACCTTTTTCTTTCTATCTTAGGAAAGAATAAAGTGGGATGTATCCCTGCACTCTTGGACAACCATTGTGGCATTAACGCTACGCTGAATAGTGACACTCTTACTTTTTAATTAAGGAATCTTTTGTTTGGAATTATTGACTCACAAGGAAGATACTAAGGTTTTATGGATTGAATGGGAGGCATCCCAGATAACTCTGCAGAGTGACAAAAGAAGAGGGTGGGAGAGGTCAAGGCTAGATGTTAGCACCACATCAGTCATTCTCAAACCAACACAGTGACACGCTCTTGTCAGATGGGGTCATTTTAAGTAATAGGCTAGTAAAAGGAACGGCCGCTGGAGTAGAGTAAATGGAGCATCAGTGTCAGAAAGGAATCTGTTGCTGAACGAAGCCATGTGGAACTCAGACCTTGAGTATAATGCTACTAATGCAATTTCCTGTAGTTTAAGTAAATTTAATGTAATATAACAGCCTTCTCCCAATAAATCACTTAACACCAAATATATTAAGAGGGAGAGATTGTGGCAAAAAACTTATTAGCCATTTGTTCCATTTTTTGCATATGCAATAATCAGTTGTGTATATATTTGCCTCCTGTGTGTGCAGGCTTGTTATAAGGGCTGGGAGGGATCTGAGTTAGGTGCCACTTGACTTTGCTCTTATCTGTACTTAAGGTTTTATAGCTGTCAAGATGAAACATAGTGTCTTTGTATCCAGTGAAACAGCCTTCTAATTCCTTCAAAAATGCAATTTTTGTTTTTTAAAATCCTGTTATGTTTTATGAATTTCAGTTATGAAGACTTTAATACAAAACATTTTTGTGCTACTTAATTTATGATGGGACACTTTTGAATGTATAGCACCCACATGTTTATTATGAAAAGTGCAAATTTAGGTGAAACAGTTAAACCACTTACATAAAATGTTTGTATAAATTCCCTTAATGTCATTGGTACTGTTTGCTAAGGTTAGTCATTACAAGACTTTGTCAGCACTACATGTCTGTAGCATATAATTTTTGAAAGTGCAGTAGATGAGATGGCCTTCTAAGCATTATGAAGTAAGGCAGGAAATCAGAACCTAACCCAGCTGCCCTTCATGACAAGGCTCCACTCAGCTTCAACAAGTATTTGGGCAGGCATTTGTAATGTACTTTCCACTCTCCCTTTAATTTCAACAAAGGGTAATGTGTTACATATTTAACTTGCTTTTTTAATAAACAGTTGTTTTAGTAACTGCATGGCAAAAGTTCTGGTTAAAACATTTGACAGTTGGAGTTCAGTTGTTTTGTTATTAGGTTTTTGTAGCATCTATTAGCTGTGTTTTACTCCTGAGTAATTAAGTTTGTAAATGAATGGTTTATTTTTCTAATATATATTACAGAATGATTGAGTATTAGGTAAGATAAAGGTTTACACACTCATCTATTTCAGTTGAAGTAGGACAGAGACAGAAAGAAATAATATCAATCCTAGATGCATGTGAATTCTTAGGACTGGGTACTTTATAACCCACTTAATAAAATACTTAATAAACTTTCACACTAACTCTTTTTTTGTTGTGCTTTTTATGCAAACTGAACATCTGCCTCAGCATGAACAGAAGAATGAACCCAACCAAGTGAAACTTCCAAAAAAAGCAGCCACCTTGGAGAAAAGATTAGTAAAAATGGGAGGGGTAACATTGCTTGGATTTGGTTTTTTCTTCTTTATAATTAAATTAGTGGTAAAGAAAACCTGAATTTAAGTTTAGTGCTTTCTCATCATATGTGTAGTAGTATCCAGTATGTACTTTGATCTAGAAATAAAGTTACTAAAAATTAACAGTTACTTAAGAGTATCTTATGGTTTTATTTTGAAAATTATTTTTTGTATACAATGTAGATCTAAAATCCTGTTGAAGCTGCTTCTGTTTTTTGGCTTAAAGCTGTGATTATTGCTTACTAATTACTAGTTTCATTTTTTTTTACCTCTAGCTGTTCGGAGATGAACATAAGCAAATTCTTCCAATTATATCACATGTTTGTGTTTAAAATGATAATGCAGATGTGTTTTGGGGGTTGAGAGGGTTAAAAATATTTTAAGTATCATATTCAATGTTATGTTGATAAAGATCTTTTCTCTTGCAGAGAGATATACTTTTTTTTTCTTTTCACAATCAAGAGGATTGTGGAGATCTTTTTACACATTGCCTAAAAAGTAATTTCCCACTGAACTATGATATTCAAATTATGCCTGAAATCTGTTTCCTTAGGGATAATCACTTCTATTAAGAGTTTTATCACATCTATTAAAAGGATTGTAACAGTCCTTTGCTGTAAGAATGCAGGCAACTTAGAAGGCATAGCAGCATGTTTTTTCTTGGTCTGGTCTTTCACTACAAATTTTTTTCATAATATTTTGTCCACTGAAAAAGGTGTTTGTCATCCCAGAGTGAAGAATTAATAATTGGTTTTGATCTGCTTACCAAAACAGCTACATTGGAGGAAGGGGAATTGGTGTAAGTGAATTCAAATCACTTATGTTTTTGCAGACTTCAGTAAACATCTTAAAAATGCAGAATATTTTGGAAAGGACATTCTTCTATCAAAATGAATCAAAAGGAGTCTAAAAAAACATAAACCTGGATGAGTGCGTTACACTATAGGTCTCTCAGTTTTCAGAAGTGTTGTGTGGAGTCTTTATCCTTGATATTCCCTCCAGAGACCAGTAAGGAGAAGATAAAAAACTTGAGTGCTATTCCAATTGCTGTTACTGCAGTTCTCTGCTTTTTATTGTAGAGAACTGCATTGGGTGTTAGTATGCTTCCTTGTTACTGCAGTTGTTTTACCTCCTTTCCTCACAGGTTTCTCCTTCAATGCAAGGAAAATCCCACAGGGTGATGAGGCTAGAGGAAAAAAGAACATAAGTTCCGATTTCTTTTTCTGTTCTGCTCCCTGTTTTGGGTTGGAGAGGATAAGCTGTGTTCACCACCACCATCTACCAGCAGAAGTGGAATTGAACATACTATCAGCCTGAACAAACGAAGTATAGAAAAGGAAATGTTTGAAAAATAGTCCTCTGTTTCTTCATAACACCTTAGAATTAGTCCTAAACTAATAAGACACATATTGCAAAAGGAAGAACCTTTTATATATGTGCCACTCTTTCTCTGATTAGCTCAAAATACAGTTCAAATGCAGTTGCCCAGCTATGGGATGGCTCACAGATATTACTAGGTCTTTGACAGCTAATGTCTATTGGGTGTTTCTGCTGGGTGAAGTTGTTGGGGTTTTGATAGTGGAGAGGGAGTAGGCAGGCATGTTGTTCCAGACTTTATTTCCAGCATGTACTTTTGTATTAGTTAAGTGGAATTATTTCAACCACAGTTGATTTCTGTGATATCGCACTTAAAGAGATTCTGCTACTTAGGCCTTACTTCTCCACTTCAGTGACAATTTGCATTAACAAAGCCAGTTCAAAGGGCAATGAACAAAGCTTCCATTTCAAGAGATGCGTTTCCTGTCAGTAGTAGATCTTGATATTTGAAACAATAAAAATTTAAACTATTTTTTTCCCTGAATTTGAAGTAAAGATCTGGTCATACAGAGGCCTTTTAAAGCTAAACTTGGAGGTCTTGCCATTGAACAGAAAATCTGCTCCGGAAAAGTTTTATCAGTGTTTAACTAAATTATTATGCCTTTGGTGTAAAATACTTATGAGGGGGGAAAAAAATTGCATGATAGTTGCTGATAATTTTTTTCTAGTTTGAGAGTTACAGTAAAATATTCTTTGCAGAAATGAGTCAAAGATCTGAACTGTAGGAGATGAACTCCCAACACATTTGGAAGAAGCTGGTCCTTTTAAATTATCTTACAGATCACCTGTTTCGGATTCTTATAGCCATGACTGCAAACACACACGTGAACATCATTTGGGTTAAACATAGGCTTTGTGCCAGCATTCTTGGCATCATGCACTGTTCAAGAATAGTGTTCAAAACAACATAAACCACTCACAAGAAGTAGGGTCTTGGAGTAACCACTTTAAGTTGTATTTGTTAATTGGTCAATCAAGAACTGTGTTGCATGAAGAGGACATGCTAAGAGCTAAACAAGCAAAGATTATTTTGACCTACCATACAATAAAAAAAAGATTAAAATGGTATTTACTTCCTTGGATTCCAAACTCGGGCTTACAACAATGAGTTTCAAGATCCTTTACTCACTTTCATGTTGTTGCAGTGCCTCTTTCAAATTCTCTGACAAGGTATCACAGTATGGTGGTGATAGGGCAGGGAGCAAAGAAAAAAATTCCTTCAACATCTGGTCCCCGAGCTACACTGTCAAAATTCTCACCCCCAGCACTCACCAGCACTAAGGGAGCCTTCAGATGAGAATGCCCCTGCTGAGAGGCCTCCTTCTGTAAGTCATCAAATTGAAGTCATTATCCCAGAACAGTAAGAATACAATGATTTGCACATCTATGAGGGGATTGGGGGAGAATGCTAAAGAGCTTTGCATTTATTAGGCAGGTAAGCTGCGCAGCCCTGCTGGTATTGTTCTTCTTTTACAGTAGTGCAAATTGAGGTGTGGAGGATTGAGTGAATTGGACCTAGGGCCAAATCCTGTGGATGCCTAGTTGTTTCAAGATGCAGGGAGGTTCCTACTTGCAATGCTATTGGATACCTAACTTGTCTTGATACGGATGACTATTCATACGATGGCCTTTTCTGAATCTTTAAACTGTTATGTAAAATTAGGGCCTTGGGTTATCCTGTGGAGATCTGAAAGAACCTAAAGAATTTTTTTTTTCTAGTTTTCCTGTCCAGGATACTCTGCGATTTGTGTGTATTGTGTCTCTCTTCCTGTGCTTTGGGGTTTGCCCCATTCTTTAAATTTGACTTGTGGACTTCATAGCCTGTCAAAAGGCATTGCCCATTTATTCCTGTTGGCCACCAATTGCAAGTAATAAAGAGTAGTTTGGGGTATGAGTAATTCTTAAATTGGGAAAGAGTGATTTTTATTTTTTTTTAATCACATTCCACTGACTTAAGCACGTGTTTGGTTTTTCTTCTTTTTTTTTTTCATCCAAGTGCTTTGTTGAGGACAAGACTAAAAATGTGGAGTTTATTATTTTTCCTCTTGTCAACTTTGAACCACTTTAGGTGTTCCCCAAACCTGTCACTTGCTCATAAGTGTGAGTAGGTGTTTGCTTACATTTGCCTTCTCTGTTCCAGCAGTTCTGCAAAAGCTACAGGTTGTCTTTCCCGAATAAAGCTGCTGTGTAAGTAGTAAAGTACCACAAATTTTGCTTTGGATCTTTATATACTGATAAAAAGCCTTGAAGTTCTAACAGGTATCATAACTGCTAACTTCTGCTTTTAAGACATGTACTGTCATTTCTTTGTTCTGGAGGCATAATGGAAATGTGTATTTGAAAGTTTACATTTCCCTATTCTAGAAATAGGAATTTCCAGGTAATGGGGCTCTGAATTGATAAGCAGTGAGACACAAAAAGGGGTATTACTGACATAAATTAATAATGTGATGTGTATCCTTAGCAGATTTAATAGCGGTTGAATTACTTCAAGTTTTAATCCTGATTCAGATGGTGGTTTCTTATAATATAAAGCCATAGTCCCTAGATATGGGACTTACAGGGATCCCTCTGAGTAAGGATTTTCAGTTCTTTTAAGCTGTGCTACTGGCAGTGATATACATGGGAAGAGGGTTTGATAGGGTTTGTTCTTACTAATTTTTCTCAGATGAGCCTTCCATGCCTTCAGCTTTGCTGAAAACAGTCTTTATTCGAATGTAGAAATACAGGTTTAGCTACATTATTTTCACTATTGTATTGAAAAATCTCAGCTTGATTTCATAAGGTATACAGAGAATTGAGCTTTCAGTGTTCTGGCTACTCCACTGTCATCTTTATTGTACCTGTGTGGCATGATTTCTTAACTGGATGAGAAACTGTGTGTGCGTAATACTTGTTGAAGGCACAGTTTTCTAGATCCAATCTGTGCTTGCAGCAAGGGAGGCCGGCAGTCTCTCCAGGGCTGCATCAGGAACCAGCACACCCTCTCATGAGACAGTCCTCCACAAACTTCTCCAACATGAGTCCTTCTCACAGGCTGCAGTTCTTCACAAACTGCTCCAGCCTGGTTCCCTCACATGGGGTACAATCCTTCAGGAACAGAGTGTTTCAGTGTGGGTCTTCCACAGGGTCACAAGTCCCGCCACAAGCTTGCCCCAGCGTTGACATCCCACTGGGTCACAACATTCTTCAAGTATTCGCCTGTTCTGCCATGGGGTCCTCCAGGGGCTGCAGGTGTATCTTTGCTCCACCATGGACCTTTGTGTAGGGGCACAGCTGCCTCACCACCGTCTGCACCAGGGTCTGCATGGGAATCTCTGCTCCAACACCTCCTCCCCCTTGTTCTTTACTGACCTGGGTGTCTGCACAACTGTTCCTCTCACATAGTCTAACTCTCTCTTTGGCTGCAATTGCTGTTGCAGAGGTTTTTTCCCCAAGGTGGTGCCACTGTCACTGATCAGCTTGGCCTTGGCCAGTGGCATATCTGTCTTGGAGCTGGCTGGCGTTGGCTGTCAGACCTATGGGAAGCTTCTGGCCTTTTCTTACAGAAGCCACCCCTGTAAGGTCCCTACTACCTAAATCTGGCCATGCAAACCCAATATGGTTCCCCAATTCTCCTTCCAATCTTCCGTGTTCTGTCATGTATAATGAGAGAGTAGTTGATAGAAGTAATGGATGCAAGGTGAATTTGTGCAGGACCAGCACAAAATAGGGCTTGGAGAAGGAATCTGAACAGCAATAAAGCTGCAACGCAGATGTGGTAAATGGCTTATGGAGAAGAAAAGGACATCACTGATGAGTTGCTGGTGCAGTTGTTACAGGTAAAGGAGCTCCAGTTAGTACAGAAGGGTATCTCAGAAATTCTAACAGGTCACCTTTTTACTGCAAGCCTGAGAAGGCTGGTAGCAGCGAGGACTGTAGTCTGCTTGTAGGGGTCTAAAATACTACTGGAATTTGCTGTCCTCTCACTGGTGTTTCTCTGCCCTGGTACTTGATCCAAGGTGTATCGTAAACTTAAGAAATACGTTGGTCAGGAGCTAAAAATTAGTATGGGTTTTTACACACTGGTACTACTTTACCAAATAGATACTGAGTGCTCATCTGTTGCTTTTAGGAGTTAGTAGGAGCTGTGGTTGCCTCTGGGCAAGTAGTACTGCTGGAGAAGCATTAGTGTGCTCCAAGCTTCAACTGCTCTTACTTCGAAGTCTTTCCAGCTTTTGACATTGGAGTGTGTGGGTGAGTGTTGGGTATTGATTTCTGGGGGGGGGTTGTTTGGGCTTTGAGGTATTTCTTTAAATTGATAACTGTGTGAATGTTACCACCTCAAAAGTTGGTATAATTCTACCTTTTTCTTTCTGAAAGGGAATATGCTTACATCTGCTTTTTGTCTGATCTCGAAAAGTGGTACCAAGAAACAGAGGAGACTGATGTCTCCTCTGCACCCAGCCATGGCTGTAATATGCTGCCTGAAGAACAGCTTGCGAAGGGTGCTTCCTAGCTTGCTTTTCCAGGATTTTCACCTGGAGTTGACAACTGAACCCATCTTTTAGGAACAAGAGCTGTGTAGTCCCCAACTCTCTTAGCAACCTTCGGTGTTTGGCTTTGTTTCAGCCGACGAGGACTGTCTTGAAACTGGGGCATCTGCAGCTTGTTCGTTTTTTGGAATATTTGTTACCCTATATTTGTCTTACAGTGATGACACGAGGTGAAAAAGTTCTTAAATCCCTTGTTCTTGAGTTTGCTTCCAGCCCCGGCTGCCTCGTCCCGCTCCCGGGCAGGGGCGGCGGGTGGCCGCTCGGAGCGGGGAAGCGGGTTCCCCAGTCCCGGGCTTCAAGCGCCGCAATGGGTCGCGCAGCCCGTCCCCCCGTCGGAGCCCACGGGCCGAGGGTCCCCGCGGTGCGGGGGTAGGCAGGGAGGCCCGGGGCAGAGCCGGTGCCCGCGGAGGAGCCGGCCCGGCTGTGCGGGGCCCGGGGTGAGGGGAGGAGGCGGCCGGGCGGTGTCACACCCCGCACCGGGGCTGCTGTGGTTCTCCGCGTCTCCCCTCGCACCGAATCGCGGTTCCGTTCCGTGCTCGGTGTTCGCGAGCGCTCGTAACGAGCCTGAAGTGCCGTCGTGCCGAACCCCGAGAGGTGCCAAGCACTGTAACAGCCGCCCGGGGCCGCCGCCGGCTCCGCAGCAGGTCGTGTAGCATCTGCTGGCCGGTTTGAACTCACTGTCTGCTCTTAGCGTTATTGGAAAGCAACTGGCTTCTCGGGATTCCTTGCCTAATCAGAGGTGTTACCTCCTCCTCTTCCCCCAGTGTCTCTTGACATCATTTCATCCATCAGACTTTCAGAGGAAAAAAAACACCAACCAAAGCAGAACCCACCCAGTCCGAGAGCAGCCCACACCAGCCCTTCAGTTTTGCCGTGACTGCAGGGAAGAGCTGGATCGGGGCAAAGATGAAGGATGGGAGCGGGGCTGAACTCCGTGTCCTGAAGGATTTGGTGCAGCGCGAACCGAGAGGAATCCAGAGCGATGCAGCGACCGGCATCCCCCGTACCCCGGGAGGGGATCAGTAAGGCCAGGGGCCGCACGTGGGGATGCGAAGGCGCTTGACCCACGGGAAAGAAGTAGCCCTCGAGGTGCTTTTGCCCCTGCTCGTAATTGTTGCTCCATGGGATTTCTTCTGCCCTCCGCGACTGACCTGATGTGGACCGAAGCGTTTCTAACATGAACTTTTTCCCTGGGATCTGGTGGTCTCTTCCTTTGGTCTTGATCTGGGCGACCCCACCAGTCACCTCTTCATGGTGGTAAGCTGTGCAATTCCAGGAATTTTTATTTGCTCTTGGGGAAGGTGGGGTTGGATTAATTGTGAATTGAGGGGGGGGGGTGGAAGCCTCTCCCCCTCAGGCTCTTACAAGCGGAGCTCGCTGCTGCCAGCTGCTCCGGTCTAGAAAGTCCGGCCTTAAAAGAGAGCGGGATTAGACGGTCCCGGCATCTCCTTCCACACCCCGTCCCCGCACCCCGACCTCCTTCTCCGCATAAGCACAGCGTAGCAGAGGGGGCTGCGCGGGGCTTTCGACAGGGCTGCGGGTGCGGGGGGACCCGGCGGGGGCAGCGGGCACCGCCCGGGCGGCGGGGCCGCCGAGGGAGCGGGAGGAAGGCAGGGAGGCGGGCGGGGAACACGCCCGAGGGGCGCGGGTGAAGCGCTGCTCCTGGCAGCCGGCCCTCCGCGCCCCGGCGGCGCTGGGAATTGGCTACAGCAGCACTATTTTTTGATTATTAATTTATTTTTTCCTTCTTCCTCGCCCTCCCCAGCCCCTCCCTCCTGCACAGTTTCCCCTCGCTAAACTGCAAGGGCATAGGGCTGAGAGCTCTGCGGGCAGCCCCGGGCCCAGCTTCAAGTGATAGTTGATGTCGGTAGCTTGCTGCAAAACGGGTTTGAATGAAAACACACATTGCTCCTCAAACTGGGGACCCCAACCAAGGCCAGCCTGAAAACTCTTGGTATAGAAGAGGAGTTAAACCCCTTCTTGTAAACCTGGGGAACACATTTAACCTTGACAGCGTCTGACACGGGATCAAAGCCTGATTTATCAGACTGAACATGTTTCAATAAAATGACTATCGGTGTCTTTAGCCGTATAAATGTTATTTATTGCAATGGCTTTTTGTCGTGGTGTCCTCTAACTGCCACTTAAATATATATATTTTTGGAAGTCAGGGCTTTAACGATTTTATGATCGTCTAAAATAATGAAAATACAAGAAAGGACATTTTCTTCTGTTTGATCCCTTCAAAAGACACCTACAGAAGTTTGGGTTTTATGAAAGGTACCTTTCGAAATGTTTCAGGACTAATAGAGACCATCTGGATACAGATGATGTAATTTAATTTTTGTCAAGGTTTTTTTTTTTTGTTTTTTTTTTTTTAAGTACTGCATAGGTGTGCAA
Organism: Cephalopterus ornatus; assembly: GCA_013396775.1. Lineage (NCBI taxonomy): Eukaryota > Metazoa > Chordata > Aves > Passeriformes > Cotingidae > Cephalopterus > Cephalopterus ornatus. The sequence continues at coordinate 19,306 of VZRE01002177.1, forward strand.
TAGCGGGGCTTGGGCTTCTCCTGAATGCTTCACGTTATTAAAAAAACACAGCATCGGTGACTAATGGTAAAGGATTTCCACCGAAAAGCCAGTGGTAGCTGCAGCTCTGGACCCACCTGAGGAAGGCTCTGGGGCGCTGAGGACCCTCCTTCCCCCGGAGTCGGTGCCCGGGGGTCGCCGCGGGCCCCCGGCGCTGCCCTGCCCCTTCCCTCCCGCAGGTACATGGGCGCCGTGGGCTCGTCGCGGGTGATGTGCGACAACGTGCCGGGGCTGGTGAGTCGGCAGCGGCAGCTGTGCCGGCGGCACCCCGAGGCCATGCTCTCCATCGGCCGCGGCGTGGCCGCCTGGACGGCCGAGTGCCAGCACCAGTTCCGCCGGCACCGCTGGGACTGCAACGCCCTGGAGCGGGGGCAGCGCCTCCTCGGCCGCGTCCTGCTGCGCAGTGAGTCCCGGGGCCGGAGACCGGGAGGGGCTTCCCGCGGGCCCGGGCGGGGCGCGGAGGCCCCGCGCCCACGGGCTGAGCGCAAACGGGGGGTTAACAGGGTCAGCGTGAGGGTACAAGGGTTCCACACGAGGGTACCAGGGGGTCTTGTGGACTTGGCACCGCCCGGGCAGTGGTGGGGAACAACGGGAAGCGGTGGCCATCCCCCTGTTATCCTGTTCTTAGCAAGGATGAAGCTTCGTTTTACATTTCGGGAGGAAGGGAAGGGGAAACGCAAAATTATTCTAGGGTCTGACACTCGAAAGAACGGCATGCACGATAACGTGAAGTGCTGCATTGCTTAAAAAAGTGTATCAAACAGGAAAGACAAGGGGGTGGGGGGTGTTGACACATTAGGGGGTGGCTCTGCAGTTCCCAACTTTTTTTTGGTGCATTATGGACCCACAGATTAAGGGCTACAGGGAAACCGAGGCAGCAGAATAGTGAAGCAGGACAGAGAACTTTCCATCACAGCCCGGTCTCGGGATACCAGTATTCGGGGTGGAGCAGGCTGAAAGGGGCAGCTCATGTGCCAACAGGAACCCAGTGCGTTGGGATGCCAGACGACAACCCCTTCCGCAGGCTGGTGTCCGCTGGATGATTTTGCCCGGAAAGCACAGCAGCAGGGTACAATCCGCCCCAGAGCCGTGCTGCTTGCGAGGCTGGGATCTGCACCCATGCCGGGGCAGCACAGCCCTCCAGGCTCCCCGACCTCTGCGGGGGGTACGACAGCCAGTCCCCCAGGTCAGGCTCGGGGGAGAGAGAAGAAGGGGACACACATCTGATAGGGGTGAGCCAGGCTTGTGCAGACCCCAAGCCCCTCAGGACTACAGTGTGCTTCCCACCCTGAGGGAGGATGGCTAAGCAGAGTTGTGTTGTCCTCTAAATGTTGGGCTGAGGCATCTAGTGAGACTTCAAACCTCTTATGTGGTCCTTTTGACTCAAAGAAATGGCTGAGATCTGTTACTGTGGCAGAATGTCCTTATCCGAGTGATAAATGTGCTGAGATTCTCGGAAACTGGCTTTTTTCACCAAATGCCTCACCTGGGCACACAGCTGTGGTGCACAGCCAGTGGGGCTGAGCCTGAACTGGCACTTGAGTCCCTAGGGTGTCCCCAGCACCATTCAAGACAGCCTCTCCAGGCTGTGAGCAGCATGGTGCCTGCAAGAAGGGGAAGAGGAAAGCCCCTGGGGGGCCATTGCCCCACTGGTGGGGATGGAGAGGAGGATGGGAGACACTGGGCATGCTGGTCCAAGCAGTGGGATTTCATCCACAGAGCATCATTCGGTGCCAGGTTCTGCTGCTGGTGAGCAGTTGGTTCCTGTACCCGGCTTTGTGTTTCCTTAGTAATTATTTGTGAGTATCCAGTAACCTCACCCATAGGCTGAAGTTTTCTGTGAGGTTTGTCTGTTATTCAGGAAACCATGTTTGGCAGAACATGGCCTAATTCTGATGAGGCTACTTAATAAAAAAAATAAAAATGCAGTTTTTCCTAAAGGGAAGTTTTCACTGCTGGCTCATGTGAGAGAATGACAGCACATCAGGCTTCTGAGCTCTACACTGAGCCTGATCAGGCTGTGATTACCATGGAAATGTAGCTTGATAGCGCTCTAATAAAATTAAGTGGTTTGGATTATTTCAGTAAACTCAAATGAAACGTTTATCCTCCAACGACATCAAGTGTTTAATTAACACTTTAAATAATTAAATTTATTTTTTAATTAACACTTTACAAAGTTTTGATATCTCTGAATAATCTGTCTCAGAAATAAGTCTTCCAAGGAGCATGATTTGTAATAAGCCATGGTGTCTTCTGCCTGATTTTGAAGGTAGTATAGGGAAGGTATGGTTTGTCCAGTCCTTTTGTAAACTTTTAGTTGCCATTTGCTGAAGGTTTGCACAGCACAGGGAAGTTCAGGGGCCCTTCCTTTTTGAAACATTTAGATGCTATTGGAATCGAAATACTAAATAGTAAGTTATATGGTGTAATGCTGCCTCTACAATAAAAAAACATAACATTTGTCTTTAGGGTCCTACTTTACTGTGCTAATATTATTTAAGGCTTACAAGTCCTTTAAACAGATCTTTCTCACTGCTAGTGATCTTAGATACTGCACAAAAATCTACTTCTCTTTCTATGCTAGAAAACTCAAAAAGTAGGAAAATATTCCATTACCATAAATAGATTTGTGCCAGTATAATATAGCTCTGTATTGTAAAGTACTGTATCTTAAAAACAATTATTACATTGAAATATGTACCTAATAGAGCCTATGAGAAGGCATAGTCTAGAAATTTCTTTGGTATAATAAAGTATCTTGGTTAGGAAAAGGGAAAGCTGCCAGAGCAGCTGGCATGAAGAAGTCACAGCTGCCAGGCCAAATCCTGCCTCAAGCATGACACAAGCAGTGCTATTGATTTAATGGAACTTGTTTGTGTCAATTATGGTTATGGGCTTGGTTCTAGGCAGAAAACCTAATTTTAGCTTATTTTCAGGAAATAACACCCAAGTTTTCTCCCTACCACCTTTTTAGCAAGAAAGTGCTTTGGGAGAGGAAAATCTAGTTTCAAGAGTATTTTGCAATGTACATGTTGCTTTAGTGTCCCTACTTAATAATTTCTTAAAGTTATCTCTCAAATAGCCTTTCATATATTTTTCTAAATCAATGAAACATGATAGGAATACCAGCTGTCCTATTCACATATCTGTACAGAACAACTGATCCATGAAAGTATATTAATCAATATCAGAAGCAAATGTTTAATATTTTCCAACTCTAACACTATATTGATGAGCTTTTACCAGGGAGGGGTCCTAGTTTAAGCCATGACTAATTCTGGCTCCAAGGAATGTGTATTTGTGTGATTTCAGCCTAGTTTTATCTTTTGCTCTGCAAAAAAGTCCAGGCTAACTCTCTGGACAGCCACTCCACTTAGCTGCACCAATGAGTTTTAAAGTGACTTTTTTTGTTTCAGGTAGTCGGGAATCTGCTTTTGTGCATGCCATCTCCTCTGCTGGGGTTGTTTTTGCCATCACCAGGGCATGTAGCCAAGGGGAGCTGAAATCTTGCTCCTGTGATCCCAAGAAGAAAGGCTCTGCCAGGGACAGCAAGGGCCATTTTGACTGGGGTGGCTGCAGTGATAACATTGACTATGGCATTAAATTTGCCAGAGCCTTTGTGGATGCCAAAGAACGGAAAGGAAAAGATGCAAGGGCGCTGATGAACCTTCACAACAACAGAGCTGGAAGGAAGGTAGGTATCCATCTGACAGATAGATGCCTAGAGATATTTTTGGAGAACTCTCATGTGCCTGGGGCAGGTAATGGTTAGCTCTTGTGGTCTGGTCTCAGCAGTTAGGAAGAAATATGGGATGAGCAGGAGCTTGAACTGCTATTTCTATCTCACTTGGAGGTTCAGTGTGTGACAGAGATCTTCAAACAGACTGAATTCAATTGATTAATAGTCAGAGTCAGTTCAGTGGCTCTTGTGTGGCAAGTTAAGTAGGAGTACAAGTCATTGCAGGATCCGTTTGGATGGAGGTTTCATTTTGAGCTTAATTCTTATATAAGGCAGAGTTTCACTTTTGGTTAATACAGAATAGAAATTCTTGAAGACCACACTGAAGAACAGGCTTGACTTTAAAGAGCAAATTCAAAATAACACTAAAGAAAAAACCCATCGTGTCTGTCCCTGTATGTATATGGTAAACCTAATCATAAAGTGAGCAGAGATAAATGGAAATGCTTTACTTTTTAAGAAAACAAATCCAAACTACATGTCCCTCCAAAAGATGTTTGCCTTGGGCTGTGACCTGCCCTAAACAAACCCCTTTTCTAAACACTGTGTGAGAATACCGCTCCTGAATTTCAACAAAAAGTCTTTACTTTTGCATTGTAGGTGAATAGAAGAAGTAGTTGCCAGGTGTATTGCCGACTACTGGTGCAAGGGCTGAGGAATTTGTGGACTAACATTTTGTGATGGTAGCTATAAACAGTAGTGCATGAAACTGGAATACATTGTTTCATTATTTAAAACATATTAAAAATTTACTGCTTCCACAAAATCTGAAATAATAATAAAAAAAATGATTTATTGTGCTAGACCAAGCACTTCTGAAATGATTTGTAGAGACTTCTTGTTTCTTACCTTTGGTTTTCCTTAAGGTATATTCAGTAGGAAGTAAATGGAACATATGCTGAACTTTTTGTGTTAAAAAGTTCCCTTTATATGATCTCTAAAATTATTTTATATTAGCTAACCATTATTAAAAGAAATTATCCAATTTTAATGAATGGTACTGCAAGTAGATGATTTTCCTGATAAATCATTGTCCTTCATCATCTTTCCTCCACCTGTTTATTGCCAGCAGGAGTAATTAATATGTAATATACACAGATGAGGCTATTCAGATCAGTGATATGAACATGCAGTGCTGTGGCTGTGTTTATGTTACTGTCCGAAAGAGACTGCAGTCTACAAGAGAAGCAAAGAATTTTTAGGGGTGAATAAGTTCCATGATGGGAAGTACTTTCTATAATAGTTGAGCATCTTAGTAAATTTTAAAGAATACCTCTGCTAAATACTAAAGAAGTAGTGGTAAGCAGGTAGATTTTTAGAAGAAGATCAAGAGATTTTAATAAATATATTCTATTAAAAATAATGAACATGTTCTCATATGCCCTAGGACCTGCCATATGGACAGGGATGCTGTTTTGTATCTAAAGTGCAATAGTGTAGGTTTAGCTTTGCAGAATCTCACCACCTCAGCTGCCCATAAGCCTGGCATTTGGGCCTGGGTAAAACCATCTATGCCCTCAGCTTTTTCTTGCCCCCCAAAATGGTTTCTTTTAAAACTAGACTATTCCAATTGTATTAATTAAAAAATAAGTAGAAAAATATTTATAATATTTCCATATGAATCATAGAACATAACAGGATGTGTATCAGTATAGGAACATCACTGACAAAAAAAGAGACCTGCCTTCCTATATGCTTCTTCCACTCTTCAGCAAGTTGTTTTAAACATACAAGTAGTTAAACTGATTTGTGCTCAGATAATTAAAACTAAGCATCTGCTTAAATCCCAGATTTGTGATAGTACCATTGGCAACAAAGTGGGCCTGTGGTAATGCCAGTGACTTCTTTGAAGTATTCATATCATTTACAAGCTGGAAAGAAAATTAAAAGTACTTTGGTTTTATAATACATTCTCTCTTTATTACTAAGTGCTTGACTGAAAAAAGCTGCTCCACTGTGCATCAATCTCACTTCTAATCATAGAGCTTTCCTCTCTCTTACCTTCCTTCCATGGTGCCGTCCATCTTGTACAAACGCTAAAATGTTCATATTTCATCAACCCTTAAGGCATAATATTTATAGATCAAATATCCGTATCTTCAGAATTAGAAATGAATTATTTATTGCCTGTGAACCCATCTGTTGTTCTGCAACATCATACAGATAGCCTAAATGTCTGCGATGAAGCTGACATGGCTTTAATGCTATCAAGATGTTAAATTAATGATGAAGGTGATTTCTCCAGTGCAAGCGAATGAAGGCCTTATTCTAAAATGTTTGTTAAAAGGTTTATAAGCCTTTAAGTATACTGTATTTTGAAATTTTGCATAGGTCTGATGCCTAGCCCAGGTTTGATGTTTTGTACTGCCTCAGTAAAATTGTCATTAAATATGAGATGCCTATGAATTCCTGGACAGTGTTTGAAACACTGTTCAAGGCAAAGGGCAACTTCATGAGGATGAGCCAGAGAGGGTCAGCATAGCGATGCTGCAGCTGGAACGATGGGGAAAAGGAGTGCCTTCACCTCCCAAGGGGCTGAATGATTCTGTCCATTTCCCAGATCGTTTCCTCCTGCCCAGTCTGTGTGTGTCCTAGCGCTATGGACCACCTCTATCCTCGGGATGACTGGCAGGAGTGGGAAGGTAAGCCCACCAGCTGGAGGGCTGTGTGTAAGGTTGAGTCAAGCACCCAAAGCAGACCAACCATGTGGGTTGGTGCTTGATGCTACCAGTGGGTGTCACTACAGACCATAACATGGAGACTCATCGCAGGCCTGGCATTACAGGATGGATGGAAAAGGGCTGAGAAGCAATCAATTGTAGTTTGTTTTACCTGTGTATATTTTACTGCATTTCTAAACAGGCTGTGAAGCGGTTTTTGAAACAGGAGTGCAAATGTCACGGTGTGAGCGGATCGTGCACTCTAAGGACCTGTTGGCTGGCCATGGCAGACTTCAGGAAAACAGGAGATTATCTGTGGAAGAAATACAATGGAGCAATTCAGGTGGTCATGAATCAAGATGGCACGGGTTTCACTGTGGCTAATAAGAAATTTAAGAAGCCAACTAAGAATGACCTGGTATACTTTGAAAGCTCTCCAGACTACTGTATCAGGGACAGGGATGTAGGTAAGCCTCTATCATTACATGTGAATGGTTTTATTTCAGACATTTGTAATTCAAAGGTCAAAAATTATCATTATTATTGAGTGTATGTATAAATCCATGCATGTAACCAGCTGGAAAAAGGCAGGAATGTGTTTTGGAAGGACAGCTCTGTACAAGAACAATAGTTTCTCCATGTCTCTAGATGTGCAACAGCCAGTTGTTCTAATATAATTCAGCAGTTTCTGCCAGATGCTATGGAGCCCTGGAGATGCTGTAAGGCAAAATCTGGTTTCAGCCACTTCCAGTTTGAGTTATTCTCTTGAGGCAGGTCCATACTGTGCAGAACCACCTACACCTTGTGTCACACAGCCCACTCCAGAGCTGCCCCAAGTCCCATGATGTCCCTGTGATACCACCTCCTGTCGCATTGCTTCTCTTCCACATTGTTATGCTGCTGCTGCAGTGCCCTCCTTTATGTGCACATTCCTCCCAGCTCACTGTGACCGTGGCTCCCCCGGCTGTAGACACATCTGTCCCCATGTGGCAGGTACAGCCCCTTGGTGCCAACCCAACCATGCTTGCACCAGCCAGGGCAGCTGTGGGTACCATGGAGCGAGGCAGCTGGAGGATGTGCAGGTGGGGGAAACAATAGAGGTCGGTGGGACACCATGTTGAGTGACACAGCGGTTTATTCCTCCGTGTGAGACAGTGTTGGCTCTGTTCATGGCAACCATTGCATTCTCTGAAGAGTTTGTGCCAGCCCTGGTGGGAAGAAATAAAGTTTCAGGGCTGCTATTAACACTGAATTTTCCTGCTTTCAGAGAGTCAGCAGAGACACACTTAGCAGTGTTCCAGGATTCAAGGCATCGCCGAGCACCAGGAATCCTGCTAACAGTTCTTGACCCATGTATAGTATTTCCTGATGTGGCAATTAAAAACTAGCAACTAGAAAACCAGAAACTGGGAAAAGAGAGCCAGACTGAGTAATGTATGAGAGATGTTGTGGAACTAATTAATAGGTTGTATAACAGACCAGATTGCACCCCATATGACATATCTGTAAGTATCTGGATAGCAATGCAGCTCAACTCTTTTTGGCACTGCTGCATATTTACAATCCAAGTTTGCTTGGAATAAACATTGCAGAACAACTGTACCTAAATAAGAACAATATGTGAATTCCTGGTCATGTACTATTGACTTCAATGAACCCAGAATTTCATCCAGTATGCTTATGTTGTACAGTGTTACTGGTTAGTTGAGTAGTCAATGTAATTTTAGATGTTATTTATGGTTTTGGCAGGTGATGTTTATTACCTGCACAAGAACATATTCTTCTTTGAATAGTGGCTGATACTGTGAAGTCTAATACTTCAACCCAAGTGAATAAACAGGCATATTGTGGCATTGTACAGAGACTAACTTTGCAGATTAGGATTTTTTCAAAACATTTATTTCTTGAGGTTGCTTCGTCCATTGTAAAACCCATGATTTCTTTTCTCCTGGAAGGAGAACCTGTACACAACCCAGTTCTATGTCAAAAAGCAATTTAATAATCCCTTTGTATTAAGCCTAATTTCACCTGTCAGTTTTGTTATCATGGAGGAGAGCAGGCATTTTTCACTGCAATGTATTACGTGCATTTGCCGGATGCTGACAAGCCTGCCCAGAGATGGCAGAGTCTGACATGTGCTGTGGCCCAGCTCAAGATAAGGCTGCGGTTGAGGCAGCATTTCTTTGCTGCTCAGAATTCAGAGAATGTGGCTGTTTGGAAGAGCATATTTTCAGCAAACTGCAGAAAACTTCTAATGGGATGTGGGGTGCCCTGCTGCTTCTGTGGAGCAAAAGAAGAATCACACAAACAAAACCTGATCTGGCTTTGAGAGAGATGATTTTGGCAGCTGAACAACATTTTTTTATTTTTTATATTCACCCTGTTGAGCACTCCAGAGTGTCAGCCCTGTTAAATGACTGCAAATGAAATGAGATTATGGGAGTCTGAGTTTGGAAGTAGGTTGGGAGCATCTCGGTGTCAGCTAAATCTAATACTGCTGCATTTTAGTATGTCCGTGAATACAGTTCTGCCTTTCACTTGTATTCCCTGGAGAATGATTTAGTGCTTCAGGAAAAAAGTATACCTGAAGGTTGGTTAGTATTGGGATTGAATGAAGGATTCCCAGAGCAAACCTTAATAAGTGTCCCAAGAGACAGTTTCACAAGCTGTAAAATGACCAAGCCAGTGTCCTCTGTGGCTTGGGTGTGCTAACACATAGGAACCAGTGAATTAAAGATGCTCAGGGATTCTGCCATCAGCAGCCTACCCAGAAAAAACAGATACCTTCTCTTCTGCCACTGGAGCTTTTAGCCCTGGTTCTCCTCTCTGTTGGTGGGCAGTAACTGGAGAGTGCTCGGCTGAATACACCACCCTGGGTCTGGCACTCTGAACTGGGTAGCTGGACATACATACATGGAACACCCCTACAGTATGAAAAATATGGTTTGTTTGGTTTTTTTTTCTCTAGAAGGAAAAGGGGAGTAATTGATTTCAGGAGAGATATAATATGTGGAAATCACTAATAGCAGTTCAATAGAAAGAGAATATAATAACATGACCACATTCTTCATCACATTAAGATTTCAGTAAGGACCAAAGGAAGATTTTCAGAAGTATTCAGAATTCATTTAACTTGGCTCACATAACTCTGCTGAAATAATTTTTGCTCACGATTTTGTAGTAAAATTTGATAGAAACAGAGGTATGACATCCCAGAGAGCTTTGAAAAATCTTGCCATGAGCATAGAAATTTTGCCACTCTTCCTTATGTTCTCATAAATTTCCAGCCCCCAAATGCAGTACAAGCCTACCCAGGACTGCCCAGAGAAAGACCTGAATGGTAGAGCTGTGACAAGAACTAAAGTGAGAGCTGCACAAGTGGCAGTCCCACTGTTACACATACTACCTTACCCTGAATGCACTTTACCTTCACCCACAAAATGCTCTCAAAACCCCTCTTGCTTGTCTGCTTTTATAAGCCTCTATTTGAAGTATTTTAGGTTTTAAAAGGTTTCTGTTTGCCCATCTGTGCAGGATAGGTTGACTGAAAACTGTTGCCACTTTATTTGGAACGTACTGGTGGACAAGCAGAGACTGCTTTAGGAATAAGCACATGAGCAGCTGTACTCTGCTGGCCAAGCCTTTGTTAGAGCCTGTTATTCATGGACACTATTAAAGCAGTGTAACATCTGCCTGCCAAAGAAAATGTTTTAGAATTGATTTATGAAAATTAATTTGTACAGAGCAATCAAAAAACTCGAGGCAGTATTTGAGTGAAGATTCCTTCCACAGGGAGACCCCCACCAAAGTGTGTAGGGCAAGCTGAGCTCAACTAAACGTGTTGAAGTAATGTGTATGAGCAGGGAGGTTGTGTTCCCAAGTGTGGGCATCAAGGTGAAGGTGGTGGGCAAGGGCAGGATGGGGTTGGTGAACGTGTTGATTGTTCACATCTGTTCTGGTAGCAGTGAGGCTTCAGCCATGTGGAGGTGGTGGTGGAGCAGAGGCAGGGCATATCTATGTGCAGATAATCTCGAGCTGCTGCAGCAGTCCTTCAGGATCTGTTGCAAATCCATGTACCATGTGCTTCAAGTTATCCCTAGGTTTCTCCCAACACTCACATGGTCCCAGTTTGAGTACTGTCAACAGCAGTGTTGCTGGCTCTGCCTGTGCTTGGGGCTGGGGTCGCATACCTGGACTGCGGTGCCCATCTTCTGTGTCCCAACAGGCAGACAGGGTGCTGCAGCTGTGTTTGAGGACCCTCCACATCTGGTCTCCTGGTGGAAAGCACTGTGGAGAGGCACGTGCAATGCTACAGGCAGCTCTCTGGAGTTGTGTGTTGGGTGACAAATCACATGGTCAGGGTGACCTGCTTTGGATCCTTCACAGGATTGTTTTTGTGTTAATTTATTCCCCTTGCTGCCCCATGTAAGCCATTTGCTGCATTTTTGAGGTAAATGAGGCCAAGTCCAGAGTGTAGCCTGGAATTTAAAGTGTAGCCTGTGAGTCCTGGTGTTTTGCAAGATGTGTTAGTGCTTGAGGTATGTAACCCATGGAGGGAAACCAATCCTGATCTATGTCAAAAACTCGCTGAGGTTGGCTGCATACAGGCAGTCCCGGTGCAACTTCTTGGCCTGTATCTTCCAGTCTGAGCATTGCAAACACGTTGGGTCTTCCAGCCCTGTGCAGGCTGACAGTGGAGCTTGTGATGACTTCCATTAGGGCAGCTGCCCTCCAAGCACTGTCTGTCAAGGGAGCAGCGCCAACACCCTGAGAGCCTCTGGGAGCTGAGAGGTTATGAAGGCTCTCAGTGGCTATGGAAATTAGAACGTGACACATATTTCCTCAAAACTGAATCTGGATAAGCTGTTTTTGTCAACACATTGCTGTCTCTTCATTGCTGGCCTCAGAAATCCCAGCCTCTCCAGACAAGGCTGCCTCCAATGTGTGCTGCCTGTTCTCTCCAGCCCTTCTATACATAGGGTGTTGAACACAGGTTCCAGTAGCTTCAGAGATATTTTTCTGTGAATATTTCCTTTAATTTTTTTTCCACGAAGCACTAGTGAGGAAACTCTTGCTGGGGATTTCACTGGTTTTGCCTTTTTTTTAGGTGAAGTCAAATAATGAATGTTATTGCCTGACACCAGATTTTTAATCAATAGAAGTAGAATGGAGAAGATCACATTATAAAGGAATAAATACATTTTAGAGTTTATGTTTGCTTAAGAAAACAGCTATGCAATCCAAGAAAGAGGGATTGATGTACAGGCCGTAAAGTCAGCAGTATTAAGAGCTGTGTATGTTTTGCCAACATAATGTTGTGTGTAGGCATGGCAATTCCAACACTTGAAATGAAAACAAAGAGAGTGCATGAAAACTTTTTACAAGTTAGAACATACTTCTGCCTCTTAAGTGCTGAGGAGATGCATCACAGGCAAAGATCAGAAAACTCTGCCTTATTTTGTGCAGTGTCTTCTGCTGTCTTCATTACCTAGGGGCCTGTCAGGAAGCGCAGTAACTTGCTTGGCTCCTTGCTGCTGACTATTGCTCATTCTCTTTCTCACTAGAGAAGCCACAGAGATGCTGAAGATGCTGTTTGAACTTTAAAAAAAATGTTAATTTTGCCTGGAAACTAAGCCTTTATATTAGCCTGTTTTCGATTTTGTCACAATCTGTGGATCATTTAGTCTCCTGTCCTAGTGGTGTAGTAAATGTTGATGTATTGTGGGCAGCATCAGATATTAGCAGCTTCTGACTGTTAGCAGCTGAAATAATTTTGATTTGGAAGTTGGTGGCAAAACTCCTGTTGAAAGCAGCGAGTGCATTCTGCTTGAGTTCTTCTTCACTGCTGTGTGATTTCCCCATACATCTGCAAGTAAGAACTTTGGAGCTGGAAATCACCCTGTGCCTCAGCTGAGGCCGCTTGGCTGGCACAGCAGTACCTTTGCGGCTCAGGAGCCCTGAGTCAGGGCTGGTGCCTCAGCCTTTGGCAGCAGCCAGTGAGTGGCTCCTGGGGTGGGCAACTGGGGCAGCCGTGGGTACTTGCTGAGCCTGGGGGCAGGTGGCCACACAACACCCTCCTGCTCTGCCTGGAACAGACCTTAATCAGCCATTTGATATTTGATATTGAAGCTTTCCAGGTGTATATTTCAACCTAATGAATATTTAAATACTTAAATAAATACAGGAATCTAGGCTATGCAAGAGACGGCTGAGATGTGTTCTAGGGACTGAAACACTTCTCTGGGGCAGCAGCTGAAGCCTGTCCTGACTTAGATGCAAAAAGCACAAAATTTCTGCCCCTGTGCCTGAGAGGCTGAATCATATATCTGTCCCATGAAAAAACACAGTCTGAGGTGACTTTGCTCCACTCCCTGAGACCCCTCATTGCATCACTGGCTTGAGGTCAGCCCTGAAATAACATCAAGTTTCCCTGGTGCTGGGAGCAGCAGGGGATGGAGGGACAGTGAAGACTTGTATGTTATGAACTGCTTTGCGACAGCAGTGTAATTATGTACAACCATAGCTATACCACAGGGGGGAAATAAAGAAAATTAGAATTCATGCACTTTAGATTTTTAATAATTACAGATTAATTACAGCTTAAGTTTTATTGATTGATTGGCTTGCTATCCTAACTTATGCAAATTTGAATTAATGTCTGCATATATTTTTTTTCTTTAAGAAGGTAAATTGTTCATGTTTGGTGTCCACTTGTGAATACACTTTGTAAAATGTTTCCAATTACTTTAATGATCACAGCCATTATTTAGGGAATATCATTTTGACCAAGAAGAGAAGAATGGAGATGTAATTAGGTCTACAGAAAATTTCAGAAGAATGTTAATTTCATGAATATATCTGAATTTGATTTATAATAACAATACATAAGAAATTAGGTGAAGCAAAGAATTTTCATGAAGTTTTCAGATTGATAGTAATAACCTGTCAATAGCTGTGGTATTGATCCTAAAATGTACCTTAAGATCAGTTTGTTTTAAATGAGCAGCAGCCTCCCTACATGATTCAGTCACTGTTCAGGCTAAGACATGTCTTACAGAGCCATTTTGTGCCATGTGGAGACGGGCAGAGGCATTTCAGCCACTCCTGAGAGTTTCAAAACATGATGGGGTGTGGTATGCTTCCTACCCCTCCTTCTGTCTACAGCAGGCTATAATTTAATTTCTTCTAATCTCTATCATGAAAGAGGAGGAGAACCCTCTGTCTTACCCCACAGAGACAAGAGGCACAAAGAGCAGCCGTTCTTCAGCTGCAACGTGAACTGATGGACATGGGGACCATGGGCAGACAGAGTGGTGCTTCTGCAGTCACTTCTGCATGACTTTAATCACTGGCAGCACAGTTACTTTGGCCCCTTGCAGCCACTAAATTTTGTGGTCTCCTCTTTTCCAGCCCTCCCCTGCCCATCCAGAGCTCCCCAGCAAAGCCAATTTGATCCCAAGCACCAGAGGGATGCTCCTCTTGGGCACCCCGTTTCACACAGCCCTGGGAGACTGGGCACAGGGAGCAGGAGGAGGCTGCACAGCTGCCTGGGGGAGGGTGTCTGCTCTCTGGAAAGAAAGACGGTGATAGGGAAAGATGAAGCAAAGCATGATAATATTAAGAGAATCAGGCAGAACCTTGAAGTATTTGGTCCAGTTTACTCCTCCTCATCTCCAGACCTGATTTCTAGGGGAAAACTGAGAGCAATTTTACCTTATTATAGGCATTTTTCTGACTTGATGTTGAATCCTGGGTAATGTGATGCTGAAGGATCAAATAAATTGTGGATTATGTCTCCTATACCTATTTTCATATGCTTTCTGTCCTTCCTTAAAATCCACCTCCTGACATTTATTGTGTTCCCTCTGTAGGGTCCCTTGGGACAGCCGGTCGGGTGTGTAACCAGACCTCCCGCGGCATGGACAGCTGTGAGGTGATGTGCTGTGGGAGAGGCTACGACACCTCCCGTGTCAGCAGAATGACCAAATGCGAGTGCAAATTCCACTGGTGTTGTGCTGTGCGCTGCCAGGACTGCCTAGAAGTGGTGGATATTCACACTTGCAAAGCGCCAAAGAGCGCTGGCTGGATCTCCCGGACATAATGCACAGGCTGCTGATGCTGAGGACCACAGCCTTTTGCCCTTCCTGGTCCATGTAGGGAAGGCATCTGAGGTCTTCACTACTTTTATGCCTGTTTTGCATTTGTTGGTCATTGCACAGAAGTTGCTGAATAATTAATAGAAACACTGCAGCATTTACTTGCCATTTCTGCATGACAGTGTTGCTGCAGAGTTGTCTGTGCATAAACTGATGCAGCTTCGGAAGGACGTACTTATGCCAGGACTCTTTCAACCACAATGTAACGCTCCTCCAGACTACTTGTCATCAGGAATACAGCAAGACACAAAAATGGGGCACCTCTTACCATCAGCAACTGCATGGGCTGAGCTTGCTCAGACATCTTCTGAAGGATCTTGGGCAGGTCACAGTTGTGCCCTGGATACCGAAGGGCTTGGGAGTTTGAGCACTGGTTGGTGATTTCTCCATGAAAGAGAATTTGGGACCAGGCTGGGGAAAGGCTTTACTGGAGGGGTGTTTGTTCATCCCTGGTGTACTGGAGTTTGCAGTAAAGTGGCCACCTGAGTCCACCCTGGCCACCATTAGCACACTGTGTCTTCCTGTGGGGTGGAAATCAGCCCACGGAATAAAACAAAGGAAATCGCAGGAGATGTATTCAACCACAACACTTTCATAAACTCTAAAGAGTCAAAGCAAATGTCTTAGTTATATGTTTGTGAAAATTTGCCTCAAAAGCTTTTTTTAAAAAGTCATTAATATTAACTAGTGAGGCTTTGGAGCTTTTTGATCTGCAGGATCGAAGAGAAGAAATGGTTTCTCAGCCTAGTGAGAGCTGGATACAGGACACTCAACTACCTAAGGATAAGGTTTCCTCTTTTTCATATGCAGAATAAGTGGAAAAACATCTGCAAACAGTGATGGAGAAGGAAATGCCTTGCCTCAGTAATGATTTGGTTTCTAAAGAATTTATCAACTTCTGTCTTCTTTTAAATTTAATAAATCTTGAAAGTGTGTTCAAAATGATACTTTCTATTCAGATGGGGACTTCCAAATGAGATTTTTCTCTGCATACTTTCTACAAAACTCATGCCTATGATTCAGAGTGCATCCACCTTTGATGGAGGCAGTTCCAGGTTGTGTCAGGTCCATATGCTGGGTTGGGATCAGCACAAAACAAGTTGCTGGATAGATGTGCAGGCTCGCAAGGCCCAGAAATCTTTCAGCCTTGGTGGAGAGAAACTGGGTCAGAGAGGGACCAGCTGCCTCTCCTCCAGGCAGAGACCAGCAAATGAGCCAAGAGAAAGATGGGTTCTGTGACAATAACTCTAATAAGGCTCTGGAAGAGCACCTATTAAGAGTAGAGGCAGGCAAGGTAATGAAAAAATATTGTAGGAAAAGGAGGTTGAATGGGTGATAGAATGTATTGTAGATACAGGTGAAATTTCCATGTGAAAATGAAATAGACTGGAAGAACCCTAGCAAGTACAAACGGTGCAGGAAAAAGTAATATCCAAGTAGCAAACCAAGGCAATAAAATGAGTAGTACTCTGGCTGTATTCTGGTTTTTTGTTTTGTTTTGTTTTGGATTTTTTGTCATTTTTTGTTTGGGTTTAGGGGTTATTTGTTTGTGTTTATGTTTGTTGTTTTTGTTTTGTTTTGCTTTTTAACTATTTAAAAAGCATGGGATTTCACATTCAGCAGTTTTGAGGGAGCAGTCATTTACATCTGCAAGGCTTTGGAAGAAGTCTGTGTCATTAAAATGGGTAATTCATCTCCAGAAGGTGCACAGCTGGCATTAAAAGATGAGGAGGATCCAGAAGGGTATTTATTTGGACAGTAAGATATGTTTTAGTTACTGTATATGGCAAAGGTCATGGCTAGAAGTAAGAATAATCACACTTCTGTCTATAAGCCAACTGCTGCCAGCATGTTAGTGCACGTGCAGTGTAGTGCGTGTGTTACGTATGTACACACGTGCAGTTCAGTGGTTATACTGCTGGCCCCAATACTGCTGGCAGTTCTGGCTCTGGGCTGGATAAGGAAAATGTCATACCTAATTGTATTTAAAGGTGAGCTCCAAGGAGAATCTTTATTAGGATTTCACTGTGAAATTAAATCTGCATGCAGTTCATAGCCTGAGCAATATCATATTTTAAGGCTTAAAGAACTTATGAGCGGTACAATAATTTTTAATTTTTTAGTGCCACTTTTCTTGAAAGATTCAGGGAGACTTTGAGTAGTCTAAAAAATTTCCTGTGTAATAAAGCTGAAAATATTTCCATGTTCTGGAAAAAAAGAAAGCCTCATTCTTACAAGGGAATTTGTTGTAGGCAGTGGAGTAAAAGGTAGCGAAATCAGATCTCTTCTTAAATCTGTTATCTGGTTAATACTCCAGAAAACCAACCCACCTGAATTCTGCAGTCCCAGGTAAAGTGTTTTGGAGTCATTGTATTAAAGGTGGCACTTTTATTCACCAGTCTGGTCCTCCTGCATGAAGGTACGTTTTTCTCCAAATCTTCCCCTGGTCTCAAAGGCTGGTGGTTCCTAAAGGCTGGTCTTATCCGGAAGATGGGGGCATTGAGTACCTGGGCCTTTTCGGTGTCCTTTGTCACTCCACCCAGCACCAAGCCCACACCAGGTGTGCACAGCAGGATGACTTTCCCATTTCAGACATGTGCCCTATCAATAAGCTGCGATGTGATGCCTCCACCAAACCCGCTTCACCAGAGGAAAACCAGAACACTTCACAGCATTAACAAATGTGTAAGCGCTGAGTTGGCCATTTATTTGATGATAGGTTTTTTTGATTTATATGGTTTTTTGTTTTTTTTTTAAAGAGCTCAAGGTAGGTGCGTTACAACTGTAAGTATTCTGCTGCCTCTTCCATGAAAAAAGCACTCCCAGAAGCAATTGCTGTTTCTTAGTGGCAAAAGACAGTCAGAGATGTAAATATTGCTAGGAAAGGCCCCTCCATGACCTTCAGCTAATTAAAGAATAAAAAAAGGGGGAAAAAATAGAGGAAGAAAAAAAAGAAACAGAAATCAGGCAAGGCAAATTAAATAATCTTGTATTTTGTTCTGTGGAATAAATTTACTCATGTATTTAGTCACGAAGAGGAAACAGCTGTCCCTAGGTAGACACTATAGTGTCAGAATAATGTTAGCTGAAAAGGTTGTAGGATTATTTTTTTAAATAGGCAGTCCAATTTTCTTGAGGGAGTTCCCTTTAACTTGCTGCATGAACTCAGAATCTAGCAGCGCCCTAAAATGCTGTTAGCCTGCCAAGCTTTTTGGGATTGCTCCCTCCCCACTGTTTTCTTTCTTAACAAACTTTACCCTAAAAAGTGTGTTGAGCTGTTTTAGGTGAAATCTCATTTAAAAAACGTAATTTTCTTTTGCCACATGGAAAATGGGAATGACTTAGGAATGGTGGTGTATTGTCAGGCATGTGGGCATTGAAACTTGAGAGATTGTTGCTTTTTTTTCCTGCAAAATTATCTAAACCCAATTTATGCATCTCATTCTGACCTTCCATCCCTGTGTAACCTTCTTTGCAGATGTAAATTAGAAATAAAATACTGCATTTCTGGTACTGTGCTGCACAGCTGCTAAAGGGCAGCCAGCTTGGATGCCCAAACCACAACTGCTGGTCCCTGCCTTCAGGCTCTGTGTCCAGCCTCTTGTGGGCATCAGTGTATGGTGGCAAGGTGAAAAGGAATGTTTGGGGATTAGTGAAGATCTGGATCTGGGGAAGGTGCTTTTCCTAGGAAAAAACACCTCTTAACCCACTGTGGCAGCACAAAGTATACAAACACTTGCTGTTCTACATGGCATTTGCTCTGCACTCTTTGGAATGGCTACAGTCTTCATGCAGGGGATGGCTACCTCCAAGGGCAGAGGTGGTTTTGAGATTACATATCAGAGCCTGCAGGTTTCTCCTGCCACTTCAAACGACAACAAATGAATTTATATTATTATCTGAAAGACAGCAGCAGCTCATGGGCTGTAATCACAAACATGGTTTTGGGTTGGGATTTTTCATGTAACAGCTCATTTGCCTGCTCAAATGGGTATGACTTCATAAAGTTAGATCTCTTGTGTGAAAGAAGCAAACGCATATGAATCAATACAATGACAGCTCCCGCTGCGGTGGGAGCTGGGCAGGAGCCCTGAAGGAAACTGGGTGGCAGTCGGGGCCAGGGGCCACCTTGTTCACTCTGTAACCAGAGCCCTGAGGTTTTTAAGGTCTCCATGCAGTGGCAGCCACACTGGCTGTGGAGTGTGAGGTGAGTGAGAGAGGTGCAGCTCCCTTGGGATGTTTAGCTTCTGCAGGTTTCTGCAACACATTGAAACTCCTGGTAATTTTCTACTGGGGTAAGGACTTCTATGTTCTCCCACTGAAAAATCAGAGTCTGTGTATTCAGCATTCACACAAAATGATGAAGAGAAAGCAGCCCTCCCCTACCAGTGCAGTTCCCGCCTTGGAGAAGCTGTAAATCCACCCAGTGGAAGGGAGGGACAGAAGGTGGCCAGCTCGACTTACCTGACACTTCTCGGGGGGAGGGGTTTACACTGCAGGTTGCAGTGTAAAGAGATAGTGTGCATCCAAATTCTGTTAGGTTGGCTTGAAAGAAAAAAGGAACTACTAACATTTGGATTTAAAAAGTTCCCCCCACCCTCCACCTCTCAATCTGCAAACTGAAGATTCAGATGAATTATTATTATTTGAATTATTACCTGAACCAGATTTCCAGAAGGCTCATCTCTGCACTAAGGCAGAGGCTTTCCATCATTATAACTGTGGGCTGTATTTCTGGAGGCATCTAAGCCATGCTGAACTTCACAGGAAATATGTCAGAGGCAGCAAAGCCTAAGGCAACCAATTCTGCCCGATGGAAAAGAAAATCGTTTTGTCTGACTTGCCTAGTCTTCCAGATGCCTAGAATTATAATTAAAGCTATAGAGAGATTTTCTAGAAAAAATCCATGGCTCATTGCTGCTTATTAGGGAGATGGATACTAGAAATGGTAGAGACAGAATTGCATAAAGGTATTTTTGAGTTCCTAAATGTTCCCCATAGTTCAAGGGAAGGATGTGATTCTTCCAGGAGTTACGCATTTCTTTTTATCAGATTATTACAGACAGTAATTCCCACACAGATCATAATTCTTCTAACAGAAGGCCAAACTACTACCTTAGCTCCTGACAAACACAGAGATTTCTTTCTATAGCTAGATATAAAGTGATGTGCAAATACATATTAGGACTGTTAATCACAGCAATTTGGTTTCCTTGAAATGTGGGGGATAAATAAACAAACTTTGAAAGGTTTTTGAGGTGGCTGGGAATCAGCGATACAAAGCAGAGATGAGCTTACTAGGCCTGATTCTTCTTTCACCACCCTTTAATTCTGACGGTGCTGTTGTGAGGCAAACAA
Source organism: Cephalopterus ornatus (assembly GCA_013396775.1). Lineage (NCBI taxonomy): Eukaryota > Metazoa > Chordata > Aves > Passeriformes > Cotingidae > Cephalopterus > Cephalopterus ornatus. The sequence goes on from VZRE01002177.1 coordinate 39,261, forward strand.
ATTAATATGATTATCCCTAGTTTTTCAGCTAGAGATACACAGGAGCACCTGCTGTAAAGGTGTTTTCAGCAGCCATTCTAGCAATTCAGATGCAAATCTGAGAACACAAATACCGGCCCATTTCACACTTCCACATGCTTATCCATTAGCAAGCCACTACCTCTAACCTTATGCCACTACTACATTGACTGTAAGCCATACATTACAGTGAATTGCTTTGCAGGAATAACAGCCAGAGATGAAAAACTTGTATGCAAATCTCCAACAACACCACACCTCACCAGGTGTAACATTTGGCCATGGGGCTCACTGATCACCCATGTCTTCCCTCAGGTCTCACTCTTACAGCCAATTTCTCCTGGTGTGGTGCTGCCTTTTTTTCTCTCATAGCACAGCAGTGTTTGCTTTAATATGGTACTTTTACTCACTTGGACAAAGATCTGTCTTCTACCAGATTAACACATCTGTGATCAAGAGGGCAAAAAATAATGTTAATGCATGTCCTGCTGTTAAGAAACACCTTCCTTTTATACCAACTCCAGTAATGGGAGTTTTGTCTTTGCTAACTCATTTCCTCATTGATAATGAAACTTATCTGCTGGTGATCAGTCCCTCAAACTTCTCAACATTTTTAGAAGAACAGCAAAGTTGTAATGGCAAAGTGGCATTTTTGATCCGCTTCATCACGGTTTTGTTTCCTTATCTGGAACAGGAGTTGAAAAAAAATCCTTGAGGCATCTGTAAGGATTCAGTTTCAATTCTTGACAAAGAGGACTGCTTGCTTCAACTTTCAGATCAAAATCTTGATCTTGTGCCTTAGCAGAGTGTCTGCGGGACATTTCCATCTACAGGAGTAAGTTATAAATGAGTACTTAGTCTAAACCTCTCACAGCACAAAGATAAGATTTCCTGAGGTGAACACTAATAGGGAAACACCAACCTCTCTATTAACTGTGCATGAACTAACACCAGTTTTGCTAATGAGCTTCTGGTCTCAAGCAACAGTTTATAATGCTAATGTTTAATCTGTACAGGAAAAAGTTCCCGCTCTTTCATATTTGAAAAATTCTACTAATGCAATAAAAACTCAGCAAGACATACGTAAGAGCATCAATGCAATGATTGCTCACTACACATAAATTTGTTTTCAGTTCTCTGCCATTACTTATGCTTTGCTCTGTAGACAGAGAACAATGCTTGGAGCTTCTGGAGGTACCTGAAACAGCAGTGATGTGAAGAAAATCCATCAACTTTGTGGATTTCTTGAACATTCATATGAGGATAAAACTGACCTCTGTGCAGAGATGGGAATCAGAAGCCCAGTGTGCCATCCAAACTGCCTGGAGAGCCTAAAGCTGCTTTAAGCAAGAGCTTTAACTGTCCAGAAGCCTGTGTAGTGGTGAGGCCTTCACCTAATGAACTCAAGGAAAAACAGTGATCATGTTGCTGTACTGTGAAGTTATTAGTGTTTTTTCATTAACTGAACAGGCAGCCAAGCCCTCGGTGTGGTGAAGTAGATGCGTTTATAAACAAAAAGTAGAATCTGAGCTTTGAAGAAGCCAAAAGACAGCAATGCTACAATACACAAAAGTTTATTTTTAAGTTTTTCTTTTCTGAAGGCAAAATATAATAGAACCTAACATCAATGTAATTTGTACAACAAAACAGTTTTTATGAGAACAGACAATCCATGAAGTGTTTTTAAGTCTTAGAACTGCTTCCCTTTTTTATCATGCTTTCTTGTGGTCAACAAAAAGTTGGCACAGAAGATGTCATGGCAGTCAGTCAGCGGGTGTGCTCCCTCAGATCCTCGTCAGCTGGTGCCACAGACTGGAGGGCAGGATACTTTCTACTTTTTCCATCACAAAATTTAAAGGAGCAAAGAGAGTGCTGAGAAACTGCAAAGAAATCACACACATTCAGATCAAAATCCAGGAAACAATACATCTCAAGAGAAAGCTGTCCAATAAGACAAGATATTCTTGCTGTGTTCCTCTGTAAAATCCTTCACCATAAAAATTACATAATTCACATATAAAGACTTTCTGCCAGATTCTGAGCCTTGCATATACACAGATTTCTGGATTTTGCAGTAAAGAAAGCAAGAGCCCTATTTTTATGAAGATCAAAGTGATGAACTACAAAAGTTTTCACACATCCTAGACTCAGGCTCATACTGAAGCCACTAAAAGCTCAAACCAAAACCTACTGAAGAGAAAGAGAGACTTTCTCATAATGGCACAGTCTGCCAGACCACCTCTCAAAGATTAAAAGTGTGTCTTGAGACTCAATTTTAAAATAGTTCTGGTTTATCTACAGATCTGCTACATACACTGAGGCATCACGAACTAGAATTTATTTTAACATGGTTTGCATCACTGACTTAAATGTATCTTAACATCCTCTCTCTTAGAAAACACAGTGTTGAAAGAGGCTTCCATATATTAACGTTCAGAGCAGGCGTATGTGAAAAAAATCAGGTGACAGGGAACATCTTATTCACAGGAAAAAAACACTGCCAGATACACATCTCAGAACTCAGGTACTCAAAGCACTCCCAAAATTTTTGGAAATGCATATTAACTGTGTTTTACATTACCTGCAATTCAACTGTACACATTACATAGAGCTATGTTGGGGCCCTATATGTGTATGAGAGAGTACAGCATATATGATGCTTATGCATTTTGAAAGCAATAGTAAGCACTCTAATTCTTTTTTTCCTCTTGGATGTGTTTGCATACAATGCAGACACTACATCATGGACAACTTGTGCACCATGGGGAAACTGGGTAACACTGTCACTGGTAATGTCATTTTGTCATAAGCACAGGTCCAAGAAAAAACAAACTGAAGCAGAACACAGTATTTCAGTCATTGTGCTAATGGTCAAGCTGTATAACACGAGCTGCAGCTGAATCAATGTAACACTGAGTATCTTAGAGACTGCTGTCACTATTTCAAGTGGCTCCTCCAAGTAGACGCATTCCCTCTGGTTAAGCTCTGAAGTACTTAAATAAATATGTCTCTTTAATTCTGCCAAATGCAAAAGGCTCATTACAGGACATCTTCTGCTCTTTGAGAAGCACTCGATTTATGTGGAAAGCTTGTGCCATCACATCTACTTGAATAAAACTCAGCTTTGTAACCAGTGGAAATTACATACTTGTTAAGTCAATGAAACAAGAATAATTTGCCTGACACTGAATTTTATGGAAATTCATAGAATTTTCTTGCTCAAGTAGTCAATTGTATTCTGTAACAAACTCCGCAAAGTATCTGCAGCTGAAAAGAAGCAAAGTTTTTCTTCACCTGGAAAATTAGTTGGTCTACAAGAATACATTTAAAGTCATGGATACCAAAGCCTGGCTTCGATAAAGTCCAAGCAAAACCTTTGCTGACAGCAAGAAGTTCAGGATGCCACCTACTCTCTTGTACAAGCTGATCTGTGCTGGGCCTTGCCTGGCCCTTGGAAAGCTCCTGGTGCTCCTTTCCTCAGACACCAGTGGAAGATGCCTCAGATACCTATCTGGTTTGTTGGCAGCACCCAGGAGGGGCTTAGTCTGCATGACAGCGGTTGGTGGTGGGTTTTTTGTTTAGTTCGGTTTTTTGTTTGTTGTTATTTAGGGTTTTCTGAATTGTTTTGCATTTCCTTCAGACACTGTCGTTTCCACAGGGATCAAAAAACATAGCACCAGTAGTACAGTAAGAATTCAGGGTGGCAGAAGGGGTGATAAAATATCTGTAAAAAGTTTTTTATTATTATTTTGTATTTTAAAAGAAAACCAACCTGGTTATTTCAAAGCTGGAAGAAAGCAGCTTTCTGGGACTATATTTTGAATAGCACCATTTGATTAAAACAGATATGCAAAAGCTTTCAAGATTTTTCACACTGTTAAATTTCTGCATGTCAATGAAAGAAATTCAATACTACCAACACCGTGCTGGCAATTTTATCGAAGCCATGCAATCAGAAATTTGTTCTGCTTGTATTTATATCTTAATTGACTTTTGAAAGTTTTTTGTTAGAAAGGCTAGCAAAAATTAAAACCACAGCACTCAGAGCAGGTTCTGGATCTAAAATATGGGTGCATTGATGGAGTTTAATGAATTTCATCCTACGTTAAACCTTCCAGAAGAGGAAAGGAGCAATAAAATACCTCTGACTTCTGCATCCAGTGGCAGAATGCAGGCTGCTGGAAGGAACTGTCACAGTAGCACAGGCCACCTTTGGCAGTCTCTCACATGGAGAGGGTGCTTTCTCCACCTTGAAGCACCCAGTCTCTGGATTAATGGGCTATGGAAAAGTGCACAAAGATGCTACCTGGAGGACAGGTCAAAGCCCAAGGCCCAACCATAGTAACCTATTTAGTTTTTGTGAAATATGGTAAATACCAACTTACAGTAACACAGGGCTGGGCCATGGCGGCGATACTGCATCTGTGCAATGCTTTTGGGATTGGCAGACATAAGAGGAAATTAAAGCATATGTGCACAGTTTCACAATGTAGTATACCACCATCACAGCGACTACCAACCAGACAGGAACACATAATTAAATACACATAACCACAGAAACAGTCATCACATTCATCATTTAGCTATTTAGGGAACTAGTTACTTATGAAACGATCTTCCTTAAAACTGAAAGGCAAGAGTCAGGCCTGGCCAACCCCTCCTATTCTGTTCTGATACAGCTGCATTTCAAAGAAATGTCTGCCATGATTTTCTTCAATCTCATGCACCTTGGACACTTTTCCCAGAGGAGACAACGAAATGAGCCTTCTGAATCAAAGCCTTTCTACGAGCTACTAAATTAATTTCACAGGCTTAAATTCTGCCCTTCCCATGTACAACCAAAACTCAGCTGCTGCACGTAGTAATTTATGAAGATTAGGATGAGGCTAAACCAAGTCACAATACATATTAATTGACATACTAATTGCATCCATACAGGTTCTGACATCTTGAGTAATCTTTCCATCTTTATGAACATAATGTAGCTCACATTTAAATTCTATTTGTCTGTGCTTATTTTACTAACCAGGAGCTTTACCTGCTCTGAAATGCAGAACGTGATAATGCCACAGAGAGCCTTGGGGTACCTATCTATTGATTAACACCAATGGCAGCTGTACTTACACATCAGGGAAATAGATCCTTCTGGTCTGATTTTACTCCCCAAATGGCTTTGGAAGCCCAACCACAGAGAAACAACTACCAACACACTACCAGTGTAACTTTCATTCTCTCTCTCTGCACTCAGCAAGCAAAGCTGGGTGAGTCAAACCAATGAAAACAGGCTACCAATTTTCTTCAACTGCAGAAGCTCCACTGCCTGTGGCAGGAGAACTAAATATATGCTGCCAGCTTAAGATGTATTCTTTGTTCGGGATACAAGGCTGATAAACACAGGAACAAGGCTAATAGGGAGAGATTTGGGATCAGTAACTATGACAGTATCAGAAAATTGTAAATTCAATTGAAGGAGCCAAACAAGGGTCATGCACTTCAATAATGTAAGGAACAAAAAACCCCCAACCACCACACAGAAGAAAAGCTTTGCAGAGTTTATGATCAGATGCCCAAGTTACACACTTATTGTCCACCAAACACCTACATACAAACTAAACAAACAAGAAAAAGTAATAATATTTCAGGTACACTTCAGCACTCTTTGCTCATAGAATTGGTATCTTTTGCTACAACTTACCTTATTTTTTGTCTTCTAGAACTAACAAAAGAAAATTCTTGACACAAGAACCATTGCTGTACCAGACCTCTATCATTCACAAGTCTGGGTTAACAGAAGACCCAGCTTACTTGCAAATGGAGTCTCTTGCCATTTGCAAAGGGGCTTGAAATGTGGAATTTGCCAAAGCCTTTCAGCCTTGCTTCCTCCACACCACTCCCTACGCCCCCCAAATCAAAAGTACTGAAGACATTAAAAACAAGGCCAGGGGGCCATTTTGGAAACGTAAGACCTAAAATAGATACAAATATATTTGAGAAAATATATTAGAACAGAGGATAGTCAGTATTTCTTAGAGAAGGAGAAGGGGTTTTTATTATCCTAGAACTTTTCTGTTAGTGGATTTTTCATCTCCTAGGATGCTGGCACACCTGGAGTATTGTGTTCAGTTCTGGGCCCCTCAGTTCAGGAAAGATATTGAGGTGCTGGAGCGGGTCCAGAGAAGAGCAACAAGACTGGTGAAGGAGCTGGAACACAAGACCTATGGGGAGAGGCTGAGGGAGCTGGGGTTGTTTAGTCTGGAGAAGAGGAGGCTTAGAGGTGACCTCATCACTCTCTATAACTACCTGAAGGGAAGTTATAGCCGGGTGGGCGTTGGTCTCTTCTCCCAGGCAGTTAGCAATAGGACAAGGGGGCACGGGCTTAAGCTCTGCCAGGGGAAATTTAGGCTGGATATTAGAAAGAAATTCTTTACAGAGAGAGTGGCATTGGAATGGCCGGCCCAGGGAGGTGGTGGATTCACCGTCCCTGGAGGTTTTTAAACTGAGATTGGACATGGCACTTAGTGCCATGATCTAGTAAACGGACTGGAGTTGGACCAAGGGTTGGACTTGATGATCTCTGAGGTCTTTTCCAACCCAATCGATTCTGTGATTCTATGATTCTATGATGTTCTCAGTTTTGCAAAGAAAAAAGTTCGGATTAGAATAATTGATGGCTTTTCCCCCTTATCCTCTAACATTTATTAAGCCTTGGTGGATTAAAAAAATCAGAATTAGGAGACTTCTCTGGATGTAGTTAAGGAAAGTTATGAGGAAGTATTGAGACTACTTCCTTCTTGGTAGTTTGGAGAAAGAACACAAATTTGCCTTGGTTAAACAGTACACTTTATTTCTGCTCATAACTAAGAGTTCCTATTGCACTGGAAATTGCAGCATTCATTATGGCTTTACACAAAATAGACGGGTTCTGCAAACCTTTATTAGTTTATTTTATTGGATGATATACGAAAATACAGATGTTCACTTCTCCATCAAGCCCAAAATCACAAGAGATCCAGCCTAGCAAGAGAGCCATATAAACTGCAGACAGCAGTGTCTTTTACTGATTAGCGTCCTTAGCATTTGTGCAAATGTCCCTCTGCTCAGACATCGGTGGATGTTTTATTTATACTGCTGAACATGCAGATATTTGATACCTGGCAGTATTTAGCTCAGCTATTGCTGCATCAGTGTCTTTATTTACCAGAAGAGAGTGGCAGCAGAGAATACTCACAGCTTTTGCGAAGACCCCCATAAGCTCTGGGAACTGATGTGTCAGGAGGGCAAGCATGGCTGTGAAAGAACAGAGTCCAGCAGTGAAGAGGATGAAGAACGGAAGCTCTTTCTTGGGGTAAACTGAAACTTCATGAAATGCTGTAGAAAAAACAAAGGATGGGAAGGGGAATGCATTACATGTTGGAAAAAAAAAAATCAAAAAACCAGTAACCAACCTGAACCAAGCTAACCTTCTTACATGGTTTAAACAACCAGAGACACACAAAGTTGCTTTTGAAGGAAGAAATACGAAGAAGGTCTGAAACATCTAAGGCCAACATTATTGTTGCGTCAGTCGTTTTTGCCAAGTAATTCTCATCTAAAGATCGTATTTCTGGTTTACTCTGGTCCTAAGTACACATCACTTTTGCTTTACTTGTGTCAGCACTAACTATAATGCAGTTATGTAACAACTAATCCCAGAAAACTAACTTAGAAATAAAACATCTGGGTTTTTACGCAGGTCCTTGACTAATAACATGGCTGCATGTTTGCTAAGGCTGATATGCAGACAGCGCAGAAACACATGCCCAGGAACAGCAGTGAGACCAACCTCACAGAAGCATGGCTGCAGACCAGTTTAACCAGGCTGTAAAACTACAGTAAATTCTGAATGTTTAATCTGCAGAACCAAGAAAAGTTATCCGAAAAGTAGGATATATAAACATGTACTTTAAAACCTGAAAATTAAATTAATAGTGAATTTTTAAGGTGTTCGCTAATATACACTAAAAGGAATACAAACATGTACTCGACTCTGGAATAAAAAAATCCTTCACTGGACTTTGGAGAAAGCAGCACTGAGAAGACTAAAAAGGTCAGAAGAGGATGGTGAGTATTTTAGCAGAAGAATATATCCCTTAAACTTTTATGGTTGCTCAGACTCAAGCTGAAAATTTGGCTGGTTTGGCAAGAGGTCTGGTGGACTCTTACCTCTCTATTTCCCTCCATCAGTCTAGAGTTTGCAGCCACAGTCAAGATAAACGCAAATTCTGAAACATTTTTTCTCATACAAGACCAACTTCAAGGCTTCCCATAAACTCGAATCCTGTGGCTATTCATACACAAGAAACATTACTCTTCCATTTTTCCTACTTTCTTTGCTTCAGCTTTCATATTATTGTACTTGCAGACAACATAAGCAAAGAGTAATTCAGCAACGTGGCAGGACAGTATTCTTGACTGAATTCATACAGAGTGCAGTGGTTCCCAAAACCAACAGTAAGAATTCATAAGAGTTTAAATTAAAATATTATAAAATACGTACGATTTTTGAGTCTGCTAGTTCAGATTAAAAAGAAGAGATAGATTACAACTTCTCTTTGATCTAAAATAAATTTAGAGATCAGAAATACCAGATCTCTTGTGCTCAGTTTCTTGCACTTCCTTTTGACACAGACTCAACCTTGTTGTTCCAGTCTGTTATCCAGTCAGGGCAAAAGTTTTATGACTGGTATTTTTAATTTGGATAGCCTATCAGATTTTTGTGTTCTGATATAATTCCAGCTGTCCTTTAAAACACGTGCAATTAAAGGGTGTGGACAGGTACACAAAACCCCTCTAACCCACCTGTGTCTGTCATGGTATGTTAAACCTTTCCCTCCTCTAACTCAAGAAATTTTGCAGTGAAAAGCATTTCCCACAACTGCCAGAGCAGAACACGACTTTCTGCATATGCAGTTAAAGAATCCCTCGCTTCTAACATTTGACAGAAACGATTAGTTTTGCATCTAAATAGAGAATGCTGAGCTATTCTGCATGACTTTGTCATTCCTAAGTCTCCTGACACTCCACCCTCCCCAGCTCAGCATCCCTCTGAGTAAAGCAAGCAGAGCACTCTGAGAGGTGTTGTTATAATTAGGGTGATTATAACGGGGTGGGGAAATATTGTCAGTTGCCAAGGATTTCTGTGTAATATCAGCAAGAATGTGCTGTGAAGAGAGACTTGCAATGAGTGGATTTTCACCGTATTAGTCTCACCTAATGTTTACTCATGTAGGCTTATAAAAAGAGGCAACACATTTTTCAGCCCCAACCAGAGAGGTTCTGAATGAAAGACTACAAAGTGTGCAAATGCCCTTGAAATCAGCCTTCCCAGCAGAAGCAGGCTTCATTTTACTTGTTCCAGAACAGATTTCTCTTTATTCCTTCTTCAGGAGTGAGAAGGTGAGAGAATTTCCTTCCCTGGATCATCCTGTATTTGTCTCCTCTGTCCTGACTCTGCAAACCCCACTGTACTTGTGTGTGTTCCACTTATGTTCACTGAGTCCCACTGAGAGAAAACATGTGGGAGTGAAGCATAACTGCAAGATTGGCTCTTTTGGCTCTTCCTCTGCATTCTTGTGCTTCACTGCATGCACTACAATGAGTCTCATTAGGTTGGACTGTAACACAAGGGCTGCATCTGTCTGTATATCTGTATCTGGAGACACTGTTGGCACTTTCCTAATCCATGCCATAAACTCATATAAAAATGACTGAGATGATTTCACATCAATCTCTTCATAATAACACACACACCATTACAAAAAGAAAACCCTTTCTTGCTATTTAAGAGTGCTTTTCAGAAAATGTCAGCATAACCTGTCAGACTAATAGCTGTGTTAATGATGCAGCTGTCCTGCAGCAGGTTGGATCTTGCCTTGGAATTTAAGTAGCTAGTGTGTCTACAAAAGACTAACAAGGCGGCAACACTGTGCTTTTGATTTGATGGGATGTTACTCTAGATGAAAGATCAGACATGTTTTCCAGTGCCTTGGCAAGAGGGAATAGCACGATCTAACTCATTTATATCTCTTTGGTAATCTCTCTCCCTGTCCCTAAGATGTCAAAAATAATAAATATAGCTAATTGTAATGAACTGTGGCTAGGAGCTGCTTCTTAAACCATCACGGGAGCTCCAGAGGCTCACTGTCAATCCAGTTATTCTAATCCAGTGTATTCAATTGAAAAGGCATCAAAGGAGATCAGTGCTGCAAGACTCAGGTAAACAATTCTTCGATGTCAACTATAAGAAGAAAAAGGTTGAACATACATGGTAGTAGCTCTCTATCTGCAGTTTCTGTACAAATAGGATAAGGGTAGAAGAGATGTCCTTTTTCCAAAGGATAAGGGATCATTCTGAAAGCTGAAAAGAAAACACCATGCACAAGTTACTGTGAGTGTGGCAGTCATACTTAATTACATTTGCAATTCTGAAAAACAAACACAGACAAAACATTCATATTTGGCTGCAAACAACACATAAATTTTTTAATGAAATGCCAAAAGATAAATCTACATTTAGCTTTTAATCTTGCAAACACCTATGTTTATTTTTATTCTTGAGAAAAGGTTCATGACTGTCAGGTGAGACCACATTACAAGGACATACATAAATGTTTGCATAATCAAAGCCTATTGTACATTCAATTCCATAGCCAAATTTACGCATTATGTCTTATAGGCTTTTAGGCTGCAGAATTTTTAAATTTCACAAGAAAGTAGTGTATCTGATATAACAGGTATAGCCTACAAAAATGACCAGCTAAGCTTGTGAGTTCAGGCCAATACTCACAATCTCTGTGCATCAAGTATAATAGAAGTTTTGCATGAAAAACATACACTACTTTTTTTCCATCACACTCCAGCAAGCCAGGTAATATTGATGACACAAGCCCTGAGAACCAGTTTTCCAACATATCATGTTTTCATTTTCTATTCATTTTCTATTTGGCAATCAAAGATTAATGCTGAATTATTAAAACCAGGTTCCTCTCATACATTCTTTCTAAAAGCAGCAAATCAAGTCGGGTTCCCAATATAAATCTTCATGTCATGGATTAAATGATACTTAATCTTATGAATTTTTAAAATTGAAAATAATAACGGAGAGGGAGGGAAATGGATTACTGAATCTGGATGGTGCTGATGTCGTAGTCCAACTGAGGGTGGTTTACAGAAACATCAGAATACTTCACTGAAATATAGCTTTGCAATCAGGCATCCTTTTCCATTATTCTATATATTATTCTCACTGTTAAAATGTCATCAGCATGTTATCGTCACTACTCCTATGAACATCAGACACTGAAGCAATATTTTCCCCAACAGATGTCCTAGAAGCACTGTACATTTTAGTTGTTAGGTACAGCACACTGCCACACAATAATACTCCATTATCTCTTGCTCACAAGACAACTGAAGGATTGGTTTAAATACACAACTCCCCAATATTTTCAGTTGTGCACACTGCATTGGAAATAATGTTAGCTGTAATTTTGTGAAATTTTATGAGTGTATTTTTTTCTTGGTTACTATGTTTAAAGCAATAGTAAAGAAGGTAGAAATCCTCAAAGACTGTAAACCAACCTGGGCTGTAATGCTCTTCCAGTATTAACCACCCCTCCCCATAGCAACCCAAAAAGTCAAGTACAAATACAATAATCCAAGCTGTGTATGACCTTCACATGCAACAAACTTGATTGTCTGTACAAAAACATATGTTCAATGCTCATTTCTTCAAAATCACTAACACAAGTTTTTCCTTCCAATTTGGCTCAATACTGAAACAGATAAACCTCTTCTGCCTTACACTAAATCACAGCAATATTAAAATTTTAATTAAAAAGGGATAATAAAGATGTTGTTTTTACAAAACAAGTGAAAAATGTCTGAATAGCTTCTACTGAATTTAAACAGTCAGCCTTTACATGAGACCAACTGTGTAATATTTACAGCAAAACAGTTTTATTTAGCAATGTTATCAGCCATGGAAGAAAGTGCTCTGGTTCATCTGTATCAGTTTGTGTTTATGTAGGTACTTCTCTGCCTTACTCTTACAGTATTATCTGATCCTATTTTATATTAATTGACTCAGGCAGCACGGAGGCAGTTTGCCCCATTCAGCCACGTTACTTGCTGTAAGGGATACTGTAGCATTTAAAACCTCCTGAATTTCTCTTCTTCAGGAAAACAATAGGAATTTTGATACAAGTTTAGAAACCAACAGTGACAAACAATCGCCTCAGACTCTTTCGAAATTTGGTCACACTTCAAACTATAGACCTTCTGTACATACATCCTGGTCCAAACCCAGTGGTGTCATTTGGGCTTTTTATAGAGCACACTATTAACAAAATACCCACAAACACCTAGAAAGAAAGCGAGGGCAACTGATCAAGTACTATATGTAGACTGTTTGGTAAAACTAGTATTTAATCACATTTAATATTTCTGTCATGTTTTCATTGGTTTTCACTTACAGTTAAAGAGAGATGCCAAGATATGAACCAAAAATTATGATTATTGGACTAGATATTGGTAAAACTATTAAAACCCATGGGAGTCTTCATGTGTAAGCAAAATTTGAACAAAATTCTTGAAGACCGGTACACTGTTCACATCTTTCTGAAATCACTGTAAATGAATTATGGATTTTTCTGTAGAAGTCATGCTCATTTACATCTTTACAGGCTACTATACAGCTATTAGCTAATAAAGTACATATTCAGATTGCTCAACGTGGAGGTAACAAGAAGGGGAATAAGTTCATGTAGTTAGATGAGAATGCCTTACATTGCCTTCAGGCAGAGATGACCAGCTTTCCTAAGTGGCAGGAGGACTGCAGGACAGCCAGCCTCCTGTGCCAAAAGCTAGTCCTGGTACAAAGCCCCTTAGGGGTTCCCCAGCCTAACAAAGCAAAAGATCTATTCAGGATTCCCTCCAAAATACTGCTTTGTACTGATGGGATAATGAACCTTGGGTAAAGGACTTCTGCAATAATCTGGAAGCTAAGGAACACCACGTTAAAGCAAAGCACTGAAAATAAGCCACTGGGAAGGAAGCTATGACAGAGGAAATGATAGAAGAGCACGCAGATATGACAGAGAACAATGCAGCAGAGAAAACCGCAGGCAATACTGGTATGGACCACTGAGCACAGTGTTCTATACACCTAGAAATAAAGCCAATGCATCCTCAGGGAGCCTACAACGCAAATTAGGCAAGTTCAGGCCATTTCATACAATGACCAAGACAGTAAGTCACTCTTACAATGCAGGTATTAAGTGCATTTCCATAGCAATTATCATGGTGACAAACTATCTTTTCTATCAAAGCTCAATGAGAACAAAAAATAGTGAAAGCAAAAAAAAAAAAAAAGGAAAAAAAAAAGGTGGCATAACATGTGGAGAGGCTGAAAAAGAACAGAATAAAGCAGAGCAGAAAAGGGGAACTAGACTACATAAAGTAAAACCTGTATTAAACCCCCCCCACAAAAGCTGATTATAAACTCTACTTTTAAATTCTCTGAAATGTGACAAAAACAAATCTCAAAGACATGATAAGATACAAGGTTAGTATATGACCTTTGGAGATCATATTCTCCAACCTCCCACTTAAAGCAGGGTCATCTTCAAAGTTAACTTTGAAGCTAACTTCTGAGATTACTCAGAACCATGACAAGCTGAGCTCTGAGTATCTCTGGGGATGGAGATCCCACAGCCTATCCAATGCATCACCATTCTCAATTCTGAAAATATGTTTCTTAGGTATAGGTGAAATTTCTCATTTCAACTTGTGTGCATTGCTTCTTGTCTTCCTGTTGGGCCATTCTGTGAAGACTATGACTGTCTTCCATATCATCTCTCCATCAGGTGGCAGAAGACAGCAATTGCATCACCCCTTCAGCCACCACAAGTCTTCTCCAAGTTGAATAAAAGGAAGTCCCTCAGCGCCTTGTCCTACATCACATGTTCCAGTCCCCTATGTATCCTAGTAATCTTCCACTGTACTCACTATGGTTTGTCAATTAAAAAATATTACTTTATACTACTCATCAATATATATCTGTCTATAGGGCACACTCATCATTTCCCAGTATCAAAGCATTCACAAAATCACAAAATGGTCTGGGTTGGAAGATACCTTTAAAAATAATCTCATTCCAATCCCACTGCCATGGGCAGTGACATCTTTCACTAGACCAGGTTGCTTGAAACTCCATCCAACCTGGTCTTACACTTAGAGGGATGGGGCATCTACAAGTTCTCCAGGTAACCTGTTCCAGTGTCTCACCACCCTTATGGCAAAAATTTTTTTCTTTATGCTCAATGAAAATATACTCTCAGTTTAAAACCATTCATTCAAATAATGACAAACAAATCTCTACAAATCTGGAATGAAAGAAGGTAAATTATTATCCCCTTACCCATGAGTAAGAAAACATGTCTCAAAGAAGTTGGGAAATTTTGTTCAGTATTAGACAAGCATAATCCAAGACTTCACAAACCTTTTTCTCAAGAAATGAAGTTTGTATTTTCAGTTTGAATTTCGAGTGTTTCAGTGCTGGTGAGAATGTAACTGATGTCCAAAATTCTCACATACCGTACTTCACAATAAACTTATTTTCTCATGACATTCAATAAAAATATTTGATTAGCTCCTTTGTAGAAAAGCAAATTACTTACTGCCTTCCCATGTACAGTGTAAGAGATTCAATGCCCCCTCTACTCTTTTCCAGTGTTGAAGATGAAAGAAAGCATATGCTATTGCTTCACTGTCCCCTCTCTTCAGAATATGTTCAGGGGGCAGAATTAAGCTTTTCATTTCTAGTAGATACTGCAATAAAAAAGCAGAGCACAATTATTTCAGAGGTAATATAAACCACAGAAAGCTGCATGCAATTCTATAATGCCCACTGAAAGGTCTATTTCCCTAAAGTACTTTCCCTCATAAGTATTTCATCAAATGTTTCATCACCAACTGCACTGGGAGACAACTATTGAATTATTCCCAAAGACTAAGATATGCTGTCAGATGGATAATGTTCTGCTCTTCAGCAGCAGTACGGAGACTACAGAGAAATTCAAAATATGTCCCTCTTATCGAAGGAGATGAAAAAAAGGGCTCAAAGCAGAAAATGGAATTTAATTACAAGAGCTTTTAATTAGAAGTGTTTATAATAAAAACAAAACCTTGAGCAGTTTGATGCACACTTTCTCTAAGGAAACACAGAGCACTCATAGCTTGCACACAGGTTGCTTTACTGCACTGCCATTAACTTCTAGATTTATGAATATGCAAGGTTGTCAGCCACCTAGGCAGTTACTAATAAATTACAAAGTAAAAATGTTACAAAATGTAACAAACTCCTGATTTCAGGGTGGGAGAAGACTAGGATGTTTAAACTTCCTACTTGAAATAGTTATTAAAATGAAAAGTACCACTGACTAAACCTACAAGCAATTTTCACAGAAAGTTTCTCCTTAACTGGATCTGCCCTAGCAGAAGCAGATGAAACATATGAAGGGTTCATGACACAGGAGAAAACAGAGGTCCCAGACATTATTCAAGCAGGTGATTTTTCCTCCCTCCTCAACCTATGAACTAGACCAACTAGACAAATAACTAACGCCAGTCCATCAGACATCTCATCCCTGGTGCTACTACATTCCAGTTAGTGGAGGGAAAGATACAGCAGAGGAAATGGTGTAAATGGGAGAAAGGAATGGTGCACAGAAAACTAGCTGCCGAATAACTTCTGTCTGCCAGTCCTGAGTATTGTTACACTTCCCATCTGTCCGCTGACCACGCTTCAACAGCACAGGGAAACTGTCGCCTTCTTCCAGGATGCCCAAGATCAGACTGTTTAGGTTAACACAAAAGGCAGCAGGTGAGGCAGGCAGTAGACTGTCAGGCCCTAGCATAAGGACGGGAAAGAAAAGTTATGGCTCATCCCTGGCAAAGAAGAAGTGAGTATGCAGCCCCTCCGTTTCACCTTGTGCCTGCAGACTGGTCTGGAAGGACGAGGACTGCAGGAGCTGGGGACTGACAACCTCCTAGTGCAGGCACCCACAAGAAGGCAACATGACACCAGAGCTGAAAGGGTGGCATGGGTGATGCACCACAACTCCTGTTAAACACTGACTTTTGAGAATGGGATGTACTGGTGCAGAAAAGGCAAAAGAAGGAAATAAGAAAATCAGCCTTGTGGAAAGTAAGAGGAAAGGGCAGAGGGAAATGAGCACCAGTAGCATGAGGTCATGTAATGTGTACAAGAGCTTTGCCTGAAGGAGCTAGCAAGCAGGTAAGATTTTAAGAGACCACGATCAAAGCAAAGAACTGTCAACCCTGGGAAATAGATAAATATTTCAAAGAGGAGAGAAATCACATGTTTCTAATGCAGCTGACAGTATTAAAAGAGGGGAAACTGAATTAGCAGTGGGAATAGTTTAATGTGATACCTGGATTTTCCCTAAAGCCTTTCAGAAAAATCTGAGAGAGCTGCAGAGCAGGTGTATTAATGAAGGAAGCTGCAATTTAGCAGGCAGGCCAGGGGATTAAGGGTGATAGAGAGAACAGAATAGAGAGCTGACAAGAGGGAGGGAGTTGCCAGGCTTACATTGATATAGCAAACATTCACTGTCCTAATGAATGCCTCACCCTTTAAAAAACACACATTATACCTGCTGAGCAAAATGGAATATAGCTGCAAGAGCTGCAAGTTTTTACCTGTTTTAATGATTTAGAACATAGCTCCTATTTCCATATTTTTTGAAAAATTAAATGAGAAAATAATTTCTCAATATTTAAATATTTCAATCAAAGGAAAAAACCGCTAGCAAACCCAATGACATGCCTCTATTTTAGGAGAAAAAAAACCAGGAATAAATGTCTATTTCTAGGAGTGTTAAGATGAAAACACACTATTTTGATTCTTGCACATTGCTTGTTCTCAGTGATTAGAAAAAAAAACAACTGGAAATACCAGATGGAAGCGTCTATCTTGACACTTGCAAGTCAATCTTAGTCCTCGCTCAGTTGTGTTGACTTTTCAGTCTTCATTTTTCTCAGGTTCAGAAAGAAAAACCTACTTTTAAAAGTTTCTTAGATCAAAACCACTCATCCCTCATTACTCTATCACAGCTGATTTCATGAACAAAAAGTCCATAACCTGGGTTTGGTGATATTCAAGAAGACCCGCATACAAAGTTGATGGGTGGCTCCAAGACTCTTTTGAACTCATAATTACTTTTATTTTATGCATAAATGTCAGCCTACCTTTTGGACATACAAACTGTCAATGAATTTATTCTGGAGGTATTTCCAGCAGGAATGCTAATTGTACACAGCCCCAGAGAGACCTCATCTGGAACACTGGGTACAGTTCTCATCAGGCACTTTCCACAACATGAAGATCAAATTTCTTAAGTACAGAATAGAGCTAATAAAAAAAATGGCTTTAGGAGAGGGCATTTGAAGGCCTCCATCTACTTAACTTCTCTGAACAGGAGTAAGAGGCACCAAAAAGCTACCTAGCTTGATTATTATGGAAGGAGACATATGACTGTCCATGAACATTAAGATAGTCTTGATGTCCTAGAATATCATATCCATTGCTGCATTGCTGTATTTTCAAAGAGAGTTCAAGGGCCCTGAGGTCATTTGGGTTCCTGGATGTTTTGTTGACAGTGCTAAGGGTCTAATCTGCAGATAGCATAGCCAAGGGCAGCCCCCTTTTACAGTAACTGCAGGCTACTGGCCCCAGATTTTTTACAGGCAGGACTAAGTCCCAGCAATTTGCTAGGTTTCCAGCCGATTGTCCATGAAATCAACATGGTCCCCCAAAGCATTTTGTATTGGACAAGCAGACAAATTCTAGTGAAATAAAATTAAAGTAAAAAAAATCTTTCTTCGAAAACTATCCCATAAGATGCAGTCCTCACGCTTCCCATATAATGTGTGAACCACAATCCTGATGAATTTCTGCATCCAACAAGCATCTCCAGCTCTTGGAAAAAATCAGCCAAAAACATTTGATCGTAGTTTTGAAGAGGCTGTTATTGCCTTTAATCAAAGGTACTACTACACTAGATAGGTGCAGTCTTCTCTTCAGCCACCAAAGATTTCAGGGTGGGAATCTGACTATTTATATCTCAAAATCTCCAACGGCCTCATTCCAGAGCACAGTCCTCGTTGTGTACAGGGCTAATAGGGACCAATCATACCACTAAAATTCATACAAGAAACCTACACTTCTTGACACACTCCCTATTAACTGTAACCCCTGATACACTGGCATCTACTCAGATTCAACTACAACCGTCACAATTTAAGTAATAGAACTTCACTACATCATCAATACTTTGAATACCTGGCAGAGCTCTGAACCCAAGCACGGTTCCACTTCAAAGGGAGAGTCAAGCAAGAGGTTAAATAAGAAACCTAACTAACAGCTAGGCATTCATAGAGGAAATGCAGATGATAAGCCCAACACATCTCCAGCTGCATTTGTTTTTCAGTAACAAATTAAGAAGTTTAACTAGCACAAGAAATAGCATTTCACCACCATCTGGGGTTATCATGTTCCTTTAAAAACAGGAAACAGCTCAGACAAGACAGTCTAGAAAATTTCAGCCAGAATGATCTCTTCACTCTTGTGACCAGTGATGGGACTCGTATTGTGCACTGGAACAGGCTCCCCAGGGAAGGGGTCACAGCACCAAGCCTGTCTGAGTTCAAGAAGTGTTTGGACAATGCTCTCGGGCACATGGTGTGACTTTTGGGCTGTCCTGCGCAGGGCAAGGAGTTGGACTCAATGATCCTGGTGGGTCCCTTCCAACTCAGTGTGTTCTGCGGTTCTATGATCTAGTCTCGATCAAGTTAGGAGTGAATGCTTATGTTGTGCAATGATTGCTGCCATCAGGAGGTGGCTCAATCAGCCCTTTGTCACTGCATTGTACTGGCTTGTATTTTTTTTTGGTTGTCCTTTTTTTTGTTTTGTTTTTCTGGTCTCTCTCTTCTCTCCCTCTAAACTTTTTCTGTCAAGGAACTATATTTAGGAGTTACAACAAGTGTAACAGTAGTTTTCATCTGCTTCCACACAGGGCTTCTAGGCCAGTTACATGACATTGTGATAGATACAGCTGACTACAGCCATTCTGTACACATATGGGAATATGTCATTTAATGAGCATTTGGAGGATGACAATGGATCTTGTATACATGTAGTGCAACACAGTGGAGTTTATATTTCTCTTATGTAAATTGAGTATACATTATTTATTTCATAATATTGACAGCTCTCTGGCTACTAAGTCTCCTCTGCTGGGAGTGCTTTTAGCATTCCACATTACTTCAGTGACCTTTTATAAAACAAATCAACCTATCTCAGGCAGATTTCCTTCTTCTCCTCAATTGTGCAATTTGACTCTGAAATTACAGCTCAGGTCACAAACAGGCAACAGTCACTCCTGCACCTGTGACAGCATCCCTCCAGGTCAGAACATGAAAATTCAACACTGTTTGAACAGGAACTCTCCTCCTCCCACTGGGATGAACGGCACAAACTTAAGACAATTCCAAAACACTGGTTTCTACATGCCTAGAGAAGCTACTTTCAAGTTACCTAACACATTCTCATTGAACTGATGGTAATTAAGAAGTTTGGCCTTTTTGCTGGAGGTACATAAACAAATCACTGTCTCACTGAACAGTTAAAAACTCTCTTAAACATGTCTCAAATAGTTTCTCTGTAATATCATGGGGTGTGCAGAACAGATTTATTTCCCATCTGGTCTATGCGTTTGTTTGCATTATTTGTTTCTATTAGCAACTACAAGTTACTAGAAACCACACAAGCATACAGACAGACACGGTTCTTATTAAAAAAAAGTAAAAATAAATTAGAAAAAAATGAGAAGAGATGCAATGGAGAACAGATATATCTTTGAAAGTGCTTAAGTCAATGGTTTGTTACATCCTTTTAAGAAACTGTTTACACATGAAATTGGCATTTCTTAAAGCAATAACAATATTTAAGTTGTCTGATTCAAATGCAGCATACTTCAGCAGAGACTCTCTCCAAACCAACACAGCTCCTGGCTTACATACCAACCCCATACAACTGTGTGCAGGACACACTTTTGACTCACTTTTAATAATTAGATATATGGACCATCATCTGTTTTGTCTTTAATGAATACCTCTAGTCTCATAGATCACAAAAGCTTAGGGACACTTTTCAGGAGTTTGAATGCAGGGAAGGAGCCTTGCAAATCAGTTCAGAAAGGGTGTTCCACAATAGAAGAATGTCCCAGAAACAGCTGTGGTAGCTTATCAGCATTAGCTTGGGAGAGTCGCATTACATACAAGGAGGGAAGCTCCAAACACATATAAATAACACTGATGAAGTTGCATGTGTGTACATATACTTTTTTTCCCCAATCACTCCACAAATTATGCACTCTCCATGACATAGGATGTACTACTCTCTTTTCCATACAAAACCCTCTGGAATTACAGCTCCAGTGGCAATACAGCCTTCTTGGATTAACCCCTAAATTTTTGAGCAGTACGTTTCAGACAGTGTCAGCACATTTCCTTGGGAACAAATCTACGCAGTGCATGGTGCTACACTAAAACAAAGGGATACTAATCCATAAAATCTCATTTAAGACAAAGATAGTTAAAAAATATTCAGACTTCACAAACAAGTGATAAAATTTGTTGTCATTCTTCTCATAGTGACATTCACAGCTCTTCGCTTTGTCCTCTTTTCTGATGTACTGCTGACTTTGATCTGTTATGGGTTATAGCTTTTTCTACTAAAAAGAATCCTGAAAACACTCAGCCTGGTGAAGTGCTTTCTCTTTACACAGGTAATCTCTGCCAAAGTATAAAGCTGCGATTCGCTGTAGCTGACGCAGTAACATAAACAAGATGAA
Organism: Cephalopterus ornatus; assembly: GCA_013396775.1. Classification (NCBI taxonomy): domain Eukaryota; kingdom Metazoa; phylum Chordata; class Aves; order Passeriformes; family Cotingidae; genus Cephalopterus; species Cephalopterus ornatus. The sequence continues at coordinate 60,254 of VZRE01002177.1, forward strand.
CTGTAGAAAGATGAAATACATTATATCAGATCCGTTTTCCTGTCACAGTTTAAAAAATTAAGCCACTTTCAAGCGAAGAAACCTTTTTACAGGCAAAATGTCTTCAGAATAAGAAGTCTTGATTAGTTTGACAGTAGTTCCATTTTTGCTGCAGTCACAAAGGAGACCATAGTTGACAAACCTGAGCTGGTCTTGGCCTGCACAGCTCAGCTTCTAGAAACAGCACAGTCAGGTCAGCTGCCCAGCTTCCTGGACAGATCGGGCAGGCTGCACTGAGCTCTGTGTTGCTTTGTTCACTCAAACTAAATTCTGGTACCTTCATGTGCCATATCTTGACTCCGGTGTATTCCAAAAATGATGACAACTTATCACCTATGTCTGGGAATTAAATTGTCATAGAAATGTACTCAAAAATGGAAGAGACCTGTGTCAGATGAGGATTATTTGCTGTAAGAGTGGCTGCCTGAAGAAAAAACTGTCAGCTGTATTAGGCCTCTGTGAAAGTCATTTTCATGCAGGCAGAAAATTAACCAGAAAGTGGTGCGTTGTCATCTAGAATCAATGGAAGTGGGTGCCAACATATTCATGACATGCATACTGACAAGACTCCCAGATCCATGCATACACAGTGGTTTCTGTGTGCAAAGTAGGTGTTTTTGCAGGGTTTCTAACATCTTCGTAAAGATGGAAATCTGGGATTTTTAAACCGCTTCTTCTTAAGGAGTTCCTACATATTTAGATTACATTTTAAAAAAAGGGTAAAAAGTATATCTGACCTCTGCAATATCCCTATGGAACTGCAATCTGGCCATCATCTTCCAGGGAAAAATGAGCATCATTGTAAGAAGCCCACGGCTGTTTTACACAAACTTGCAATAGGTTACAATAGGAGAGCCAGTCTCCCTTTCTTGGTAAATCCAGCTTAGCAACATCTCTCAGCATGTTCTGAGTATGTTTCCTGCATTCTCTTTGTCTTAGAATCTTATTAGCAAAAATGTGCTATTTCCAGTTAAATGTCTTGAAAAGGTATATCCAGTATAATCTTTTAATGTGGTAATTCTGAATTTTAACCATTTGCACTGGAAACAGTAAAATCTTTTGAGACAAAACAGAAACATACCAAACCATATTTTTTTCTCTTCAGTACTGTAGAACCTGCTTTCAAGGCTTCTGCTGGGAACCTTAAATAATTTATCACCTTTTAATTTATTTCTTCCTCACTCTGAACACAAGACTCATTAGTGTTTAAGTCCTAAAGAAGCTCTGAAGACACATTAGTTTTGTGGACCTGTTAGATTTCTTGTGATGCTGCTTGCTAAAACTTATCTCTATTTCATTAAGAATAAATTAGATATGACGTCAATCATAACTGAGTGGAAATTGAGCCGTAATATCTACACTGTGCATAAAACTATAACCAAATCCATCCTTTCACACCTTAATATCCTTTGGCTAATAGCAGAAAGAATAAGTGTGAAATCAGCAGTGCTGCATATTAATCTATATCATCATAAGCAACGAATGGAAGTTCTCATCTACAAGAAAAGCAGGATCTTGGAGGTCTGGAAGTGCAGAGGTTATGCAGCAAATGCCACAAGTTATAGTAAGGTGAATTTTGCGAAGGAAGTCAAGCCAAAGAACATCATGCTCTTAAGCATAAACAGAAATAGAAAAAGCAAAAAAGGCAGTAAATGAAGACTTAGCCTCAGTTCATGACAGTGCAGAGCCTGGAGACAATGGCAGGATGGACATTAGGAGCATGTACAGAAGTGGAGGCCACTATCTTTGTTCCTGAATAGTGAATGAACCAGTCCCAGAAACAGCCAGACTAGCAAAAAAGACCTAACGCAAAATGATCCCCACTCAGAATCAAGTGATGAGAGAAGTAAAGGCACAGCCATTCATTTAAAGGGAAACACTGTGTGTCAACAGTTCGTATGCAAACTGTTAAAACATGTTTTGATGGAAATAATCATCAAAGGCATGGAGGTAAGTAAGGAAAATGGAACAGGCTTCCAAGGATTGCTTATGACAGGTGAAACTAGTATCTTTGCTTGCCAAGATCTCTAACTAGGCTTCAGTAAAACACTCAGAAGGGTTCACCCAGAACAGGACTAGACTAGAGAATTAAACTGGCAACAAGGCAGAAGACAAATACAAACAGTTGTGTTGGTGCAAGAATCATTAGGATGGAAGAAAGTGAAAAGAGTTCCAGAGAAGCAGCCCTGGAACCAAACTTCACTTAATATTTAAATTTTATAGTATGCCACAAAACCAGAAGATCAGCTAATAACACATCTCACCTAAAATTTGTTGTTTAAAAATCAGGCTTTTACTGGAAAGAGTTGATCTTTTCATAGTCAATGTAGAAACAGACACCTTGGAGGGAAAGTCTGCCTAGAGATGTCTGACAGCTTGTTCTTTCCACTGCCTGTAGAGGAAGTCTAGATAATTTTATTAAGCAAACAGCTTAACTTTGAGACAGCTACACCATACTATTTAGTGCTTAGCATAACAGATAAAGCACACAGAGAAAACATTTAATTCCTGCAATGCATGAGAATTAACCTTCTGCAATCCATGTGTACATATGGCAGAGGTTTTGGCTTTCTCTTGACCAGACTTGGTGTTCAGCTATACCTAGTAAATAGGCTCCCTACATTAACATATCAGTCTTCTGCTGCTTACTTTCAAAGGGAAATACTAGTCCAAAGGTTTGTGGGGTGAGGTTCAGAGGCCAAAAATGTTCAATAGCCAAAAAGCATCTGCCTCTAGTTTGCCTTTTCAGTGAACTTATATACTGCAATACTCAGTATCAAGTGATGAAAAAATAAAATACATTAGCCTTTAGCAGCCTCTGGGCAAGATTCTTACTGCTGAGATACATATCTAGAGAGGGGATTATGGAATTAGAACATAAATCCATTTTTAGTCTTTGTAGTTCTATACAATTCTTCATCTCTGAGCTTTGCATTCTCAGAACTTAATGACAGGGTACTGCATAAGGAATTACTAATGCAACTTATATAAAGCACACCGTCAACTCCAAAGATAGTACAGCATGCCAAAACATATTTTTACATATAATCATCAAAGCAAATAAAATATGCTATTTTGAACTAGAAGATCTTTAATGGTTATTTTGCAAACAATAATCTGTCTTTATGTATGGTTTTGTGCTGCATCATAACATTTAGTGGTGTCTACTACTTCAATCCACTTTAGCTAAATTTCAAGTTGCACAGTCCTGAATGTGACATGAAAAAACTTTGCACACTATCAGCTTCTTTCCCTTCCCATTGTTTGCTCCCCTTTTCACAACATCACTCAACAATCTAACACAAAAATCAGGAGTTATGTCCTCAGCAGTGTTAGAGCTACAACAATGTTTTCTCAATACTCACTTTTGGCACATGTGGATTAAATTCTACTGCTCTGTGAATAGCTTCTACTGCATTCATCTCTGCAGTACTCAGCCCTCGCCTTGAGGCAGCCTCTGGAGAAAATCTAAAAAAGCAAAGAAACAAACACATTAGGTCAAAAATGTTAGCAAGAAAAAGCCAGAAGAGGAATCTAGAACATGGGCCCATGTAACCAAACTGAGTCATTTTCCTATGCTCTCCAAACTTCCATAGCAAGTGGAAACTCTGAGTGATCTATTATGTCAAGGCCAATGAAAATCCCAGCAGAAGTGGAAAGCATGTTTGCATCTAATCATGGCAAAAAGTCCGTCCAAACAGTCCCTTCTCTGTCACTAATCTAAATTTGCTCTAGGTATCTTGCTAAGGGGCATATTCAAGGCTGAAGTTGCAGAAAAAAAGAAAAGAAAAAAACAGAAAAAAAACCCCAAAGCCAAATTATTGTTGGAGGGTTTCTATTAAAAACAGGTTTGGGGAAGTTTTAAGGAGGTTCCCAACCCAATGCCCCTGGGTCAGGTTGGGATGGATGCAGCAGCAGTAGCAGGTGGTCTACTGGCCACAGCACCATTGAGGGTAGCATGCCCAAACTGTGGGCAAATCATCTGCCCCAGTGAATAAAAAACCAGACCATGCAATCTCTTTCTCACCTCACACCCCACGGCTAACTCCAGAGCTGTACTTGGCAGGCAGACACCACAGGGAAAGCTGTGACAACCTTAGCCCTGCCCTCCCAAGCTGGAGTCGCTGTGTAGGGAGGAAAGATGTTGCAGTAGGTACTGGCGATCTACAGGATAAAAAGAATGAAAGAAAATTACTTAGATCTTGATGTGTACATACACTTTAAAAGCAAAAACTGTCAGGATGTCAGTCAAGAAAATGGCTTTCCACTCTACTTGCTTTCCAACTTTAGGGGGGCATTCGACCCTCAGGTGCACAGACACAACTCTGCCTGGGATTTGTGTGAAGGCATCTGAGAGCAGAATCGGGATTTTTGATATCCATCTCACAAGGAGCTGAGCACCCTTTCAGAGTGGGCCAGTGCCCTCAAGTCCACAGGCATCACACAGATGTGCTCAGCACCTTGGAAGGTTGAGACCCAAGAGAAAAACATCACAGGAATGAACAGATATTTGTGTCTCTAAAAATATGAACGTCATCTACCTCTCAGAACCCCTGATATAATAATGCTAAATCCACCTGCCGCTAAATAAGGAGATGCACAGTCTTCTGACACCTCTTGTAAAATGACATTGCTACCAGTGCATCCACATTTATTTATTACCTTTTCATGGTCAAAAAACTTGAAGAGGTTCAGCCACACAACCCTTTTTAGGTGCATCTTCATTATACTATCTAGGAAGCCAAAGCTCACCCAGATAGCATATGTTAAACTGAAACAAAAACTGAATTTATGCTAGTTCTCTTCTTCTTCCTTAATATCTGAAATGCAATGTTTGATCACTGCAAATTTTATATATAAAGTAATTTTGTGAATTTACTGCAGGACAGAATTTTCCTGCTACTGAGCAGATTGTTAGGGTGTGGGCTCAGATAAGAGAAATCTTGAGTTAAATCAGGATTTTTGCTTGACAGCAGTTCTTAAGCACTTACTTGTCAGAGACAGCTCTGGCTTTGAGCAATGCAGCTGTGTAACATATTGTTGCTGATTTTGGTAAGCTTATATCTGTGGAAAAGAAAGAAAAAAGTAAACATCTGAAAACATCAAAGTCCACAGAAAGACGAGTGATTGATACTTCAGAGTAAACATGATATATGCAAAATTACTATGGGAACTCAGAATACTTTCTGATATTGGACTTATGCTGCCATGTCACAGGGATTTTTTAATTTTCACCTTACATACAGGCTTTAAAATGTGTATTAATGACCACTGGAACTGTTAATTAAACAGCAACTAGGTTCATTAGAGAACTAATTCAAATACTGACATGACAGAGACATAATGAAAGAATTCATTACTCCATACATAAATGTATAGGTAACCTGGAATACAAGAATTTTTCCATAGTTCACAAAACATCTAAGTAATAGCTGAGGGTATCTTACTGAATCTTCATGTTTTCACACAGAAGCAGTTGTCTAATATGAGTTTGTGGCAGCTACACAAGTTAGGACTGCTATTCAAGTAATAATGGATTTGACTAGTAAGCAACCAACCAGTAGATTTATTGCTGTTAAAGATTAACAGTAAAATAAGGTGCTTTTCCTCTTAGGGAAATGTTGGAGCAGAACATTCACCAGTCTCTGGCCATTTTATCCTGTTCCAGAGACACTCAGCAGCCATAAACCTGACTTAATCCATTAATTAATTTATAACTGTTCTCTAATAGCAAATTGGCACAAAGCATTCAAAAGATAGAGAGAAATGCTGCTTAACAGACTTGATTGTTATATTTGTTCCCACTGTTACAGAGAAAAATTGACTTCCACATTAGTAATCTCGTGGTGTGACTCTTGGGGATGGTTCTGTGCAGGGATAAGGGTTGGACTTGATGATCCTTGTGGGTCCCTTCCCACTCAGCATATTCTGTGATTCTGTAATTTACCCAGCAGACACGTATTGTATAGTGACTGAAATATTCCAGCATTAAAAAGTTAAAAACTACAGCTCAATGAAAAAAAAACCCCAACAAACCAAACCCACTAAAGGCTGGATTCTGCAAACACTTTTTCACACTGTGAGAGCTTCCTACAGTAAATAGCAAATGCAGTGCAGTAAATGAAAGGCACTTCAGTAATTCCACTGCAAAAGTGAGGAGCAGCTAATTTGGCTATTGTTCTAAGAAACTATCTATCCCTTGGTTTTTCATTAAACTTGCTTAGAAAGACAAAATTACCATGGGTAACTTGGTATCTTTTGGATTAAGAGAAACTTATGATTTACTGAACTTGTGCCTTGCAAGGCAGGGCTACAAAAGAGAGTAAAAGAGCATAAGCAAGTCATATAAGCAGTATAAGTCGTATAAGCAGTCACCATCCCTCACTTATTAATAACGAAACAAACAGGCACAATGCTCTGTAAGACAGAAAACACTGCCAAAATGACTGAGGCACTTTGAAAAGGCTACCTGTTCAATCTTCTCTATTATCTTCTTATGCACTTCCCCTTCAAGTATGAGATGTACAGATCTTGTTCGAGCCTCCTCTATAATATATTCCAACTACATTTTCACTGGAGTGTGTAATTGTAGTGACTAAAGTAATTGCAATCAACAGCATGCAAAGGAGGTTGGATGATAGATAATTACTCCACTAATACAAGACAGCTACAGATACAGACATGAGCACATCTCCAATCACAGGCAGAGAAAATATTTATAAGCACATTCAATAACCCTGCTTATACCAGGTTTTCCTTAACGTTAGGTGTTAAAAGTTATTTCTAGTAAATAGAAATGCCCTTTTTCAGAAAACACTGGTCTCTGTCTTTCAGTATAAACCTTATTCTTGAAATTATAAATGGAGTGAAAGGTAGACAAATGGAAAAGAAAAAGAAAAAAAAACACATGAGAAAACCAACAATGTGCTTATAAAAGCATTTATAAGGTTTTCAGTTGGTCAACAGAATACCTTATTTTCCCCTTACCTGTAAGAGTTTCTCTGGGCCATCAAACCACCATTACCTCATGGGAAATATTTTCCCCTGCATTAGTTCAAACCTAGTAACACTGGGTTGGGATCTGACCTTTAAAATTTGCAAGAATGACACAGAAAGGATCTTCCACCTAGAAAGGTCTGACTAGAAGATCCTGGAAATATTATTTCCCAAGGCAAAATGTGAACTCTAGAGATAAAAAAAGGACCAAACCGAGGATGCTTGCTCAGATTTCTAATAACAGTGAGAGCACCATTTCACTTTTCTATCTGTTTGAACTAGAAGGAATCCAGAGGTCTGGAGCATAAAACTGATGTAGCAGAGAAAAAGCAGTTGTTACGATGATAAAAGCTGCTCACTCAACTTCATCAAAGCAAGCAGCAAAAAGCCAGCAAAACCCAGAATGACAGGAAGAAAATGTCAATTCAGCCATGACGTTAAACAAGGAGACCACTCAACTTCTAATTACACATATACAACCTAGTTTCTGCATCTAATCATTGATACTTGAATGGAGAATGCTCAGTGGAAGTTGCATGGACCAAGTTGTGAGGATTATTACAATTCTTGGTTAAGAGATCATGCAGTAAGAACTGAGCTTGATATAGGGTTAAATACATTAAAACAAAACATAGTATTACAAAACAATATCTTCTAGTAGGCAGTAAGTGTTCCTGAGCTGGAAACATCTGTGCATATAGATTGCAAGATGACTCACCATGAACTGCTGGCATCTACAAGGAAGGGATATGTGGAGAGATAAAGTAAGGCTCAGATATACCATGTGAATCACTTCTGCAGAAGAAATGGGATTTCTAAAAGAATGCTGTGATCCCCTATGTTCAAGAACAACAAAAGTAAGCAGAAGGTCTGGATGGTTTCTGTATCAAACCAAATGAAATAAAGACTGAGAGAAGATACAACTGTTCCCTACGCCTATCCACACAGAAGATCAGGAAAGGAGAAGGATTGCTTAGGTAATGGATAATGTGGACACAAGAATAAAGAGTTCAGAATTAAATTTAGGCCAGAGATTAAAAGAAGGTTTCTGTGAAGTGAATTTTTGAGGCAGATTTCTAGGTAGAACAATGGGGAAAACAAAACAGCTCATTCTAGGATGGAGCTTGCTCAGCACGTGGAAGGGGCAGTAACATGCAGGGAATGCAACAGCAGGGTGCCTGACTCACCCAGGAGGACTCTTCCAGGCTCTTAATAAGCAAGCAGCACTTGGTTGAAGATAATACCTACTGTCCCCTAGCAATGGAAGAAATATATACAAATGTTTGTGTTTATCACAGAATCACCAAACAGTCAGGGTTGGAAGTGACCTCTGGACACATTTAGTCCCACTAAGACAGCTCTCAGTAGGTCGGTCCATGCCCGCTTCAGAAGTGTTTTGCTTTTTATTTACTCCATATTAGACCATAAGTACTTGATTCTGTTATATGCTGGTCTGATGACTCTAATACTTAAAAATCCTCATATAATTTAGACTTCATCTCCAAAACTGCACCCTCCTATTTTAGAGAAAGGCATAAAAAAAATTATGTCTGGTAACAACTTGAATTTAGCAAGGGAATCATGTCCAAACTAGTCCTAGGAGATACGTATTCTGTCAGAAACCAAAGCGAAGTTTTAGTAAATGACTGTGTCCAGCTCTGTGAGCCATCTGGCAAAATAACTTCACATACACTGTTTCCCACCCTCCTGTGATTACTGGTGGAGCTCCCACAATGTGCTGAAAGATGTGACTGCTATTCTGCTGTCAAATCCATCACGACACGTTTGCCTAATAAGAACTGATGTGTCAGTCTAAAAAAGGCTCTCCTTCTTCCTTACTGCTTATATCTTTAAACAGAATACAAAAGTCTAGACTTAAATTATGAGCATTTTCTTTCCATTAGCTCCAGTCAGGTATGGGGAAGGTCGGGACAATGAATTCTTACTATTCATTTGCTTCTTAAGCAGTTGCTTGTGAGCCTGAGCTAATGGAAAGATGCTATGGATATCCCGAAAATGCCATGTATCATCTAAATTCTTCACACAGCACTGTAGAGAGACAACATTAAGCTGCTGGAACCATTCACATATTTTCAAATATGTTACTGAAAGTATATCACAAACTGGAAGAACTTATGCAAAGAGGTAAAACAAAGAATGGTGGAATACAGGACATATATTGTGCTATGGCTTAGGGGCAAATCCCAGCTCTGATTTTCTGTCCTTCAGCCTCTCTGCAGACTCTAGTGTTTAACTGTCGGGCCAACACTTGCTCTGTCAGCACAGAACCCTGCCCAGTTCTCGGCACCTGCAGGTTAGAATGCCAACTCTTAACACAAGGGGTAGAAAGAACTGCATATGGGAAAGACTGAAAGTGCTCTAGCAAATAAACATGTGCAGGATGGATTGGTGATGATGGAAGAGAGATCCAGTCATCTATAAAGACACAAATATTAAGGAAGAAAGTTAATTAAACTGATACAAATGGCTAAAAACAAGGATGGAAATCAATAAAGTATGAACTGAACATCAGGGAAAAACCCTGTCAAAAAGATGTAATATCCTGTAGTATTATCTCCCATTAGAACAGTCAATTAATTTTTTCCACAAAACGTAGTAGAAAACATGCTGAAGGGAGCACAACTATGAACACAGTGTTTACAAAATAAAACAGTTCTGATTCTCTGTACTTTTGACATTCTTCCTCAGTGGTGGGAAACACTCAATCAGACACAAACCCATGGCCACTTCGTATGCTAAGGGCTGGATTTTGGTCCCCTGATGGCATGGGAAAAACACTTCAGCACAAACAAATATTTTGCCATGACCACAACTAAAACTTACGCTGTTCAGTTATGGAAAGATTTACAACTGCTGCTTTTAAACATTTCATATGCAACTCTTGCTGAGATGCATATCAGTGACCAAGCAGATGTCAGCCCCTTTAACTTGAGCAAATTCAATCCTAAATGCCTATAGAGGGGAAAGAATAATTTCTGATACAGAAGATTTTAAAAAGAGCAAGATTAGTATAATTACGTTAGACTTTCTGTGGTTTTGCACATACAGGACAAATGAAAAACCCCACATAATCATATGACAAAAAAGAGGAGCCCAGATGGTATGAACAGACACAGAACTGATGCAGAGACCTAGCTGAAGTGACAAGTGATTTTGAAATGAGGAAAGAAACTAGTTCTTAGAAGGAGAAGCTGAAAAAGATGTGATACGAACAAAAACAAACTACTCTCTTGATTACTGTTACACAAACTGCAGGTGTCACATGGTTTCCATCTCTTGAGGCAAGTAGACTAGACTTCGTTAAGACCTTAACTGAAAAAAACTTCTTCTTAAGATCTCTCTTTCAAAAAAAACAAAAGGATTATAAAATAGTGTGCATGAGTTAATGGTTGCTTCCATACTGTCACTTGCTACATCTTTAACTCAGAAGAAAACCCTTTATTGCACTTAGAACACCTACCCAGTTAGCTCCACCAGGTAGAACATCTTGTCAAAAATGTCAAAGATAAATACAGCAAGTAATGAAATGGATGGAGATGTGATCTCAAATATATATATACATACATACATACATACATACATACACACACACAAAACCTCTGGAGACCATAGCTAATGCAACTGATGGCTGCGTGCAATTGGTTCATCAATCTGCAAATCTCTACAAAAGGAATATATATAATATAAATATGTGTTTTTATATATATATATTCAATATAAATAGAATTTACTCATTTCCTTAGTCTGTGAGGACAAGAAGAAATTGGACAGAAGGGGTAAAGGGACAAAGAAAGAAGCCTAACCCTGAATAGGCTACATTTTAGAAAACTAATTTCTCTGTGTTAAATGTTTGGATTTCACTAAGTTAAACGTATTCCAAGAAAAACAAGGGTCTGTTTTTAAAGTTTTTCTTCAAAGGCCTGCATTTTGATTTAATACTAATTTTAAGTAGGGTTCTGCTAAGTAAGCTATTTACAAATAAAAAGGTGCCATAGCGTAGAGCAGAATGAGACCTTTTGTATTTAAACCCTACTTTTGTGCTGTGTACCCTTTGGCCTAAAATATCTATTTCATGTGAACTCTGCATTTGGGACTCTGTCTACATGGTAACATGGTCCTTCTCCTTCTCTGCAAAGGGGCATATGGAAGAAGAATCTGTAGAAGGTGCTTTCCTCCTGCAAACCATAAGGCTTATAGTCTCATTGGAAAACACTGTTCTATTAAAAAATGAAAGCAAGGACAGGTTTAGAGAGGAACCATTGCATCACTAAGACTAAATACAGAGACATGTGTTCTTTCTAAACCTGACTTTCAATTGCCAGAAAAGTCTGAGTTTTCACACAGTGCCCAGGTTACCAGATAATATCTATCAAAGCAACTGGCTGCCCCAGGAAGTTAATACATCAGTTGCTCGAAGCATCAGAACAAGCAGACCAACTCCACTGGAAAACAATATGTCTAGAAAGCAAGGATAGAGGAGCAGAGAGACTTGATCTACTACAAATATCAGAAGCTTATTCCATCAAGAGCAGTCTCTTTAGCAGCCATAACTATTTGTGCTGTAAATAACATGGATGTGAGTTACATCAGAGCCAAAAATATTTTCAGAATTCAACAGTATTTAGGTCATCCTCACTCTTATTGATAGACACTGAACTCTGAAACCATAATGATGTAGCTCAGCAATAGTGCATGCTGTTCCACTAATGAGGCCCTTTTTCCATGAATAATGAGTATGGACATCAGCTCTGTTGCCAGGTACATTATATAAACACAATTTAACACATGGCTTTTGGTAAAGCAGTGCATCTGCTTGCAGAGGCTGAGGTTTCACATAATGTGATCCAACTTCTTAGCCCAGGGTGGGGGCAGACTGCTCAAGGAAATAATTTGTTCATATGTTATCAAAATACGATAAATCAGGTTTGGTCTTAGTCAAAAAAAGGCAGTGGAGTGGGACCAACAGAAACTGCAGATAGGAAAGTATAAATGAGTTCAGTGTTTTATATTCCAATAAATCTTACAACACATGAAGCTGATGAGTTCTAAAATGAGCTGAGACTCCCTGAGACAGGCCTTCTGAGACCCATGAACTATAACAGTTATACTGGTTAAGCCTGTGTTTGCTTAGTCCTTGTGCATACCTAGTGTATACACACACCATACTCAAAGCATGAGCTGAAACTGCATGTGTTCAAACAGCCGAAGTGAGAGCTTTATTTTGAAATATCTCACTTGTTTTCACTCTATCAGATGCTTTAGAGAAAACAAAACACACCTTCAAGTTCTATCAACTTGCATGACATAAACTGCCACCACGGTGTTGTGTAAAACCAGGGATCAGTGCTTTAGTATGCCAAAGTAGAGCTTGCATTGGAGTTTAGTCTTGAGATTTGGGAAGGCATGGCTTAATTCCTTGTTCTGTCACAGTTCTGCTATTTCTCAGGCTACTGCTTCACAACTACATTGAAGACTAGAAGGTGCCAACATCCTGTGGTGCCTGGGGCATATAAAGGGGCATTTCTCTTTACTTGCTTCTTAACATGCCAAAATAAAGACTATAGGGATCTATCCCTGTGTCACAAGAATTACTGAAATACAATGAGCTATGAGAGACTGATTTTACCACTTTCACCACCAATTTCTTCAACTAGACTAAGTACAACCAAGATCTCTCCTAGAGTCATTACTGCTACTGAATGGCAGTATTCAAGGGCCTGGGTGACATTCTGATCTCTGCTTTATAATGGTTTGTCTCCAGAAAGAGCTGAAAACAGTCCAGACTGGACTGGTAGCAGTGATTATCGCTGATGTTACTTGTCATCAGCTGCTTATTTATCTTTTGTTAAATAACCTTAACTCTGCCACAGTCTGGTGCAGGAGCCTGAAATCTGGCAGTATGATCGTGTTACTATCAAGCCAATGGTCTATTACGAGCCTCATTCAAATTTATCCTGATTTCCTAAATTTATCTTAATTTCCTAAGTTGTAAGAAACAAAAGTTAGAAGAAAGCAGTTAGCACATATTCAGTGGAAGCTTCTGCATTTTTTGGTTATACCCTCCAAAGATTCTTTGCTCATCAAGTACATGTCTCAGTACCCCAATAAACTTATGCATCACCCTCTTGCCCTGTGATGTTCCATGTGATGATATGGGTCCAAGTACAGAGGCTGACAGAACATTTTAAAGGCTACAAGATAAATGCAGAGAGTTAAGAAACATCAAAATTAAGGCTACATAGGTTTCAAATGTCAGCTATTTGATTCATGCAGGTTATGATCTCATTTTTAGTTGTATGATTACATAATATTCCTTTGATAAACTCCCTTGCCATAACCCAGTGTGCAGCATGAGACTTTTCTGAGGATGAATGAGGACTGTCTGGTAACATAACAGGAAACTGACAGCTATAAGATCCTTGATTCACTTGTTGCAGAACTTGCAAAGTAGCTACTGAGTAAGCCAGGGACTACAGCAAGAGGAGGAAGAGTGGCACTGTGCAGGTTGATGAACACTGCTCAAGAGAACTGGATTGTATTCCTGTTTCAGTCACAAAGTTTCTACACAATACAAGGAAAACCCATTTAATTTAAGCTAAATACTTCTCAGTCAGTGTCTCTGAGACCCTGGTGTCTTGAACTGAAGTTCAAAGGGTTAGAGCTGCAGCAGTTGTGATTTGAACATAAAAAGAGATGGAATGCTGCACGAACCAATGTTTACTAAGAAATAAAAAAAATTAATACAAAAAGTTCATCGAGTCTTCTGAGCTTGCTCAGTTTTCTGCATAAGACATTAAGTCTGCTACTCAATAGATTGCTGTGAAGTGAAATCAATTAATGTTTGTAAAGCACTTGTACACTACTAAGTCAACATTCGTAGGAAAGTCCACAAGGGAACTGATAATCCTTTCTTCAGACAAGGTTTGAATAGCATGCAATAAAAAATCTGCAGAACATAAACAGTCATTCTTTAAACATCAAGAGAAAGCAAAGAAAACACTGAAGAGCTGCTAGTGAGTTCCATTACCCTGTACAGGGAATTAAGCATAGGTTGGTAGAAAAAATGTACAATGTTTAATCTTTGGATTAAGAACTGTGTAAGGGCACGTATGAAGCTCATGTCAATCAATTTAATTACAGTTTTTCCTAAATTTTAAGAGTTTGACTTAGAAATATTTCTTCAGTGTGTACGATATAGAGAAAATACAAATATATATTTGAACTTACCATCATACTTTGCTAAGACTGCCTGAACATCTGCATACGCTTGCAGTTCCAACAAAGCCTCTAGTAGGTTTTCATGGATGTTGAACATGCTGAGCAGAGGAAACTCCTTCATCAACTAAAATCAATAATATATGAAAGGGTTAGATTATTAACGTGGAAATTGTTCAAAATGCATTGAAATAGTCAACACCAAGTTAAAACCTCTCAGTTCCCCTTGCCTTTAGTCCTTTCCCGGAGTTCACTATTATCTCAGAAATTTCTGAGCTCTTAATGGAGCTTGGGCTCTTGACAAGACATGCTTGCATAGGATGTAATTAGTGAAATCCAACAACACAGCTATCTGAATATGTAACTCTCCATCAACTAATAGGCTTCTTCAAAGTGACAAAGCATTATTGTTCTGGAAAAGAATCTTCAACAGTGTAGCTTCAGTATATCAGTACTAAGTAATCCAGCACCTCTCTGGTATATTAGTGGAAAAAACACAAAATACATTGAAAAAAATCACAACAGTATAAAATGAAAGAAGATATATTATCAAGTTTGTGATACCAGAATTTGTAATTGTGAATACTTTAGAATACAATTGCAATTATGGGCAATATAAAAAAGCAAACAACCAAAAACCAAAAAAACAAACCAAAACAAACAAAAAAACCCCCACAAAACCCATAAAACTACAAAATCAAACAAATGAAAGAAAGAACGAAAAAGAAGGAAAAGGCAGCAACAATAGGAAAGGTAAAGTTCATACAACTCTAAGACTATAACTGAGGAATTCATCTTGTTTGACAAACTGAATGAAATGTGTACTTAAAATAATCTAATACTTTTTCAGATGTAAGTGCCTTTACTTTATGAACGAAGCCTTGGAGAGATACCACAGATTTGCTTTTAGATATCCTCAATTTTAATACCTGCATAGATTCGAATGACTGAAGCTGTTATTTTATCCCATCTCATTTTTGAAGTCACACTTATAAGAAGCATCCATGTTTTTCACAGCAGAATTGACTAAACAATATTTTTTATCATCAGAGTGATTCTCTAAAGAACTGAAGTGTTAAAAGATCCTTGCTTCCTTGTGTCCTCTTTACGGTTGCTTAACTGCCTACATGATGTACATTCAGCACAAAAAGGTCCCAGACAGTGCAGAACTAGGATAGCTGGCATTACCGCTGTTCTTCAGGAACCTGCAGGGAAACACTGTCATTTACCATCTCTCTGATACAGTTTATGACAACAGGAGTGCTGTAATAAACCAAGTAAAGAAAATGATTCAAGCTAAGCCTTGCTCTATTTGAAAATAACAAGCTAGATCCGGAAACTCTGTCACTTACTAAATCTACCTTTCAAGACGTAAATAGAGAAACTGATGAGAACCAGCAAATCTTAATCTCACAAACAGGTAACATAAACAAAAGTAAACCAGGATTGAAACACAAGGGGCAAAGATTCACCAAGAGCTTCAGAAAATGAGAAAGAGGTAATGCAGTAGAGGTTCTTCACTCTGTTAAAAGAGACCTCAACAGTAAACAGAGAAGCAAAGCACAGAGAATTTCTTCCTTGTGAAGTGGCCTGGCATAAGCTAATGTAAGAACTCTTCTGACCTTAAGAATTAAGACTAAATTTGTCTGTCTGGATAGTAATGACTTTGCTGCAGTTTGAGGATTATTAAAATACAAAAGGCAAGGATGGCAGTGTTTTGTTTAACTGATGATACAAATTTCTGGTGAGAATCAGGATCACTGTGATAGCTTAAGGAAAGCACTGAACTTTTCATGTTAATGGCATGGGGATGGCCATAAAGTTCATAGTTCCACTGGTAGGAGCTGAACTTGTGAAAAAGAACACAAACAAAACTGCATAGTTTGCAGGCTTTACTCCTCCATTAAAAAAAAAAAAAACAAACACCAAAGGACCACGGACCTTGATGCTCACCTAGGTTAAATGGAAGGATTTGAGAATAAAATAAAAAGTTTAAGTAATTGCTCATGAAGAAAAATAAGCACAGGTGAAAATACACATAGTTGGATTCATCAGTTAAAGACCCATCATAGAGTCTACTTGTCTTCATTCTTGTCCTTACTAACTATTGGATTTTAAGAGAGGAAGCTACTATTTGGCAGGAAAGAGCATGACAGAATCTGGCTCTATGCAAATATGATTTAAAGTTTAGAATTAACATCATGCAAAGAAACCCCTCTAGGGGATTAAGAAGGATTATCCCTGCTCATTGAGAATAACAGCTGGCAGAATAGCATTCCCTCCATCAGTGAAGAAAAGGCAAGAGCTGCAGCTAGTTACAGATTTACTCTGGACAGTAAAAGCTCTTACTCTGGTTCTCCGTCTCTCACTGACATCACTCACTAATCTTTTTTTTTTTCCCCTATTTTAATTAGGTTCTG
Organism: Cephalopterus ornatus; assembly: GCA_013396775.1. Classification (NCBI taxonomy): domain Eukaryota; kingdom Metazoa; phylum Chordata; class Aves; order Passeriformes; family Cotingidae; genus Cephalopterus; species Cephalopterus ornatus. The sequence continues at coordinate 76,945 of VZRE01002177.1, forward strand.
TCAGAGTGATAAACCCTGTTGCAGACAGCAGCAGAAAAAGGTCATTGTCTGGACTGCCTGGCCTTCAAACTGGTAAGTGTTAAAAAAGGTTTCATCTGGGAAAAGTTGAACATTAAGAAGTCCAACCCAGTAATAATAAACTAAGTTGATATTGTAGCCTCAAAAATAAAACACCTCTAAGTGGCCACTCAGCTATTTGAACACTCACCATGCATAAATGAGAGCATGTTTGCTATTAAAAAAAAAAAAAGAAAAGAAAAAGAAGGCATGAACTCATTTCTCTGTCACCTCTGGATGTAGAGTATATAGTTTTCACTGCAAATAATTTCCAGTCACAGTAAAAGTTGGTTTCTGAGAAACTTGCCAGAAAGCAAAGCCACTTGGATGAAGGAGTATTACGACAGGCCATCTTTCAGGTCTCATAGTGAAAGCAAACACCGGGGAAGAAAAATTTGCCTTGCAGGTCTGCTGAATGGTCAGGGTAGGCCACGTACTGCGTCACGCTGAGGAGCTGTGGAGAGCAGACTGTGAGCTTGCTCCCCTCCCCTCCCTAGCAGATGGAGAGGGAGCTGGCTCATACTCCACACAGATGTAAAGATGGGTATGCTAACCCCAAACACAAGATGAAAAACACACCCGCCAGTTCCCCAGACCCATACAGCACTGGGCTCTAATCTGGCCTCCAATCTGGCCTCCAGTTTAAGAGGCACAGACAACCCTTTGCACCCAAAGATTTAGTTTCTGCAAAGTTACAGACCAGAATCTGCCAAATCATTTGGCTTATCAATTTTAATTATGTTTTTACTGTAACCTGACAAATCCTTTCATTTGAGTGGCAAGCACCACACTTGAAGAAAAGGCAAATGCTCTGTTAACATCTTTCTCTACACCTTTAGAACTCAAGAGAGCAGCCATCAAATTCATAACTCAAGATTTCTCACCAGGGTCACTGCAGCATTTTAAAGAAACACTAATTAGAACTAAAAATGCCATCGTAAAATTGCAGTTAGTTGCTTTGCCAGCTGGTATTAAGGACAATTGCTCCACTGAGCTAAGCTCATGTTCATACCATATGAAAACAGACACCACATATGGTTATTCAAATTGCTATTGAACATACCATACCAAACCTACATTCACGAGGATTTCACTTCAAACTTCTATCAGAATACTTTCTAGTCATGGAATTCAGACCTGGGGCTGGGTTAGTACATATTTTGTTCTAACTACTCTGCACATTTGGGGGGAAATAGATACAGGCATAGAAAGTAGAACTGCTTTTCTTTGAAAGATTCATTAGGTATACTACAAATATACAGAAATGGTAGCTTTTGTAGATAATTATTGAGTTTAAATTTTTAGATAAATAATATTTAAGGAGTATAAGTTTGCAGAAAAATTCTGTATATAAGTCTGGATATCTTAACACCAGATCTGGGAGCTCTGTATTCCCAGACTCACCTCAATTTACATTGCAGGGTGTAGGTTCGGTTCAACAAATTTGTGATGGATATGAAAATATGATCATCACAGAAAATGCTTCATGGTAGAAGGAAATCCACATCTGATTTACTGGATGAGGAACAAGTTTTATCTCCCTAAGGACAGCTTAATGAAGAAGATTCCCTTGCCTGACAATATTTCAGTCACTAGGATTTTCTCACTAAGATATAATTTTTTTAACATTTTCAAGGAATGTAGCTTTTGTTATTCTCCCTGTGATGACATTAACATCAAGCATCAATTAGCAAAAAAACATTATTTGTGTAGAAAACTGCTTAAACCTGCAGCTTATGCCTACAGCTAAATTCCAGGACTCAAGAGAATACAAAGGTGGATAAATGAATGATCTTATATATAACCTGGTGTTGACATATCTATTTTCCATTTGCATTATGGCTGTATGCATGGCCACATATTTTACAGGCAGTGCATGCAACCATTCCTCGCTGCTTGTACTCATATCTTCTCAACAAACAAACAAAAACATTTTCAGGTCAATGTATTCAACTGAATGCATTCATAAAAAGGGAAAATGAATTCATCTTAAAATGAAAAAACATCAAGCAAACAAAGGAAATTCAATGCAAACAGTGAAACTGTTACAACCTTAATTCCTAGTGTATATGTTCCTGCAGGGGGTATCTAAAATAGCAAAATCTGTCCACCACAATTGAAGAATCAAGCACACAATACGGATAGCACCATCATTTTCACAAGTGCCTTGCAAAAACTGCTTTCTGGTATATGACCTGTAATCTGCAAGAACTGTTAACTGAACAAGGCAGAGAAGGCAAAACTCCAAGCCATTTCTCAGGAGAAAACCAGAAACCTTCATTTCTGTGGGCTCCATTGGCTACAGCTGACCTTTCAGATGTCTAAGCTCTGGCTGAACCTCACTCTGCACTTGAGGCATTTGCAACGTCACTCCATGTTGACCCTCTGATGTCTAGTAAGAGACACCAAACATTAGTTCTTCTCCTGGCCAGCTGACCTGGCAAGGACAGAAGGGAAGAAACACTGTCAACAGCCTAAGGCTAGCACAAAAAAAGGCCCTGATGCTTAAAAATTAGTTTAACTCCTGGTCCTAGAAGTTAAACTCATTCAAGCACAGTCTCATTGTGAGCGGGATTCATACAATGTAAATGGACACTCTCACAGCTGAGTTGGAAAATAATCTAAAATACACACGACCTACCTGAATTAAAGTTCTGCTTAATTGTAGCAATAGTAGGATTCTGTCAATTCATTAATTTCTCACAGTGCTGCATTCCTTTTGTCAAATAATCACTGTTTGGAAGCAGCTCCACAGTTACTCTTTCATAGTTAAGAGAGGATAGGAGCTAAGAAGCCAAATCTGTCAGATCCGTTTTGAAGTTTGCAAATGATTAGCAGTAGGATCCCCCATATTTTCATCCATAAGTGGAATTCAGGAAATTTAACATCTTCAAAGTGTCAGGAAAGAGACCCAGATCCAGTTTACACTAACTGTGGGATGGCACGGGTTTATAATTTGCCAACCTTCAGTTTTAAATTTGAATTTAGACCAAGTGCTCCATAATATTCAAAGATAACATGACTTCTCTTCAATGTAGGATTAACAATGAGTCAACAGAGTGAAAAATATCTTACTAAACATGCAAACTCTAAAGAAATATGCTACAACATGCAGACTTTATATTCTCTCTTAATTGGAGGATTAAAGTCTTTAGAGTATGACTTGAGCTCTTTAAGGAATATAATTATGAAAATGCTGTTATTCGGACTATGTTGTAAAAATGCATACATTTCAGGAATAAAGAGAATTTTAAAGGCAGATGTGGCATGAATCCAGAAAAGTACAAGTTGTTCCAGATCTACATTCAGTACTAAATGTAAAACTAATAACAGTGATAAATTATAATAATGTTTGTTACATCAAATATTAATAACTCTATAAAGCATGAAAATAAAGTAATTACTCATAGTCCTGTTCAAAAAATTTCCTTTATTTGCATCATAGAATGGTCTGGGCTAGAAAGAACCTGAAAGATCATCTCATTCCAACTCCTTTGCTGTGGGCAGGGACACCTTCAACTAGAATCAACCTGTTCATGAAAATTCATACTTACTACATCTAATTCTCCCTGAAAGTAAAAGTGGCTACTAAGAGGTAGCAAAAGCAGCAGACAGAAGCAGAATTAGTCCTTGAAAAATCATCCCAAAGTACTTTTTGTAGAAACTGACATATTTTTAGAAGTGGATTTTTAAATGAAATTAAAGTGAGGAAATTATCTAGCAGCTCAAAAATCAGCTAGGACATTCCAGAGAGAGATGCAAGACCATAATTAAAGGACAATACAAAGCCTCTGAACATGGAGTGATGCAAGATGATGGACAAAAAGGAGTCCAAGTTACCAGGTTTCCTACCAAGACTATGTGACCATATTCTAGCTTAATAGAATCCCAATGCTGGAAACCTATAATTTATATAAGAAACATTATTAACAGTTTAGGCTGTAGTCACCAAATTTCTAGCCTATGAGAGTTCTGCGCAGAATCACAGTCATGACTAAAAGTGAGAAGTCTGAGTCATGTGCAGATAAAAGGAAGGGATAAACACCATCAGGGGAATCACAGAAGTCACTATTTTGTTTAAGAGCCCATTGAAATGAGAGATGTTTCAACCTGCCTTTCCCACTTGCCATACTATGTGAATTGTGACAAAACAAACCACATTTGAATACAAAGACATAAGAAAATATTAAAATAAGCATTTATCACTTCCTATTATTATTGCAGTGCTTCTGTGTCAGAACAAGAATTAACTGAAGACACTGCTCTGTGGTGGAGACGGGCAAATGTCACCATTCACAAGAACAGCACTCTTCTAATACCTATGAGATAACTCTTGGTCTTGTTCAACTAAGAAATACTTTCCCTTTTAGAAATGGTACTAAATATTTTTATAAATCTTTATAAATTTTATAAATGGTAATAAATGGTATTTAAAACAACTGCTATAGATGTTAGTAAAGCTAGAATCCCATTCAAGGCAGAGCAGCCTGACTAACCTGACCTGTGTAACACAAGCCAAAGAATCTGACTCACTAATCCTTGCCTTGAGCCCAGAAGCATTTGGGAGAGACAGACAGTAGCTGTCGATGCAAGTAGCTGCAGGAATTATGTTGTTAAGTTGCTAGGGATCACAACATCTTTATTAGCAATTAGTACTCTCCTTGTTTCACACAGCTTGATAATTCAATGTGCAGAACGCTCCTGGCTATGTATTTGCATTACTCAAGAGGAAATCAGCAATGTACACAAGAATACAAAATTCAACAGAACACTGAACAGAAATCCTTATTCAAAGCCTAGCAAAACAGGGTGTCTGGAAAGTATGCAAGATTTGCAGACCCATCATACCAGGAAAAATCACTGATACCACTGGTCATAAAAACCCAACCTATCCATATCATTAAAACTGATTTAATGTGATTGAGTACCTTTTCAAAGCCTTTGAGTGACATAACCTCTTAAACCATTTTAAGTTATGCTTAAGGGTTTATTGAACTTATCATGCAGCCTACCAATAAGCATGCAGAACTCCAACAATAGAAGCTGCGTAGGTGACTTCTGTGGCATCAAATACGCATTTAGAGACTGCAGGTGGGCACCAAGATGAACACATAAACACATCCAACTGAAATACCCTTAGCAAGGCTCTCAGAAATAAGTAGACTTCTAGGTCCTTTATCAGGATCTGAAGAGTAATTTCTCAGCAGATATGACTGATCGCAGAAATAAAATGCACTTTTCTGACCCTTAAAAAGTGTTTTTGTTTCTATCCTTCTCCAGGAAAGACCTGGAGACCCTCTTCTCTCCCTAAACCTCACTCATTTATAAGCAAAGCTGCAAAGCATAGAGCAAGTTGCAATTTCACTGTGTCTCAGAAATATATACTTATTAAGAATACAAAGCACTCTTCAAGGGAGCACAGTGCCATGGGTTGGGAGATAAATGCACTCTAGAATGAGTTTCTTTATTCTTCTCTCTGAAGGAGGAAGCAATTACGAGCTTCCATTTGCTTTGTCCACCAGCAAGCCTTCTGCCTGTCACCCTTCCCTTTCATAAACATACATCACTCTTCAATTAAAGCTTGTTCCACAGGCCAAATGTTCTCCAGAACAATCCCAAGAAGCTCCAATTAACCTGACAATTCACTTTCTTGCAAGGTACATTTTCACCTGGATGTTCCACTGACGCAGTTAAGAGAAATAACTGTGTCGGTCTGTTCCTGAACTGAGGGGCGCAGTCACTGATCCAGCTGCCCACGAAGTAGAAAGAGAAGTGCCTTTGCATACCCTCCACATCCTCTCTGTTTTCAATCAATGAAAAACATAAAACACAAACCCAGCACATTTCTGTTTTCTTCCACTGTAATGGTGAAGGAATCTGAAAAGAGCAAGCAGAAAGCAGCTGGCACAAAAGGCTACCCTTGCTCATCATGTAGCTGCCTGGCTTGTAACATTGTCCACAATGAAGATTCAACATGAAGGGATACTAAAGATTCCCCACAGCCACCATTACAGCAGTTCTCCTCTGCACATACTAAATTTTCCAACATCATTTAGAACAAGCTAGTTTAAATCCTCGTAACATAATCAGCACAACAAATAAAACAACCAGCACTGTAGACTTTCTCCTCGGGGACAGTAAAAGCAATCTAGTTCCCTCACAGACAATATCACGCTCTGTATAAACAAGAATAAAACTGGAATAACTCTGTTGATCACAATGGAGTTATTCCAACAATACACTAGTCAAAATGAGATCACAAGTTAACTCAGTATACACAAATAGTGACAGCTGCTGGTTTCCATAGCAAACTATAGTAAATAATTATCATCAGAAATACAAGCAAAAGTGACACCTACGTATGATTCCATTACATGTTTCCATGGAAATGACAGGTTTGTAATTCTCATTAATTCAACTCAACTAAATGAATTACATCCAAGCAGCAAAGCCAGCAAAAAAATACTACCTCAAAATCAACCACAGAAGCAACAGAAATTCCTACCCATGTTTTTTAATTAAAGTACCCTTGATTTTAAAGTTTTTTTAATCAGTTTTTAAAAAACCGTGGGTTTTACTACCTTCAAAATAATATTAAAGATTATGATTTTCCTATCAGCAGTCTGTATAACCACAAAATCAAAATTTTAAGTCACTAACAACTCGGTTTTGTTCCACTAAGGTGTTTTAAGCAGGATCTCAGTCTTTTCTTACATAAAACTCAAGTAAGACAATCTAATCCATCAGTAATGTCCTCAAGATGGCCTCATATACGCAATGAATTAAACACTCTCAAATATTTTATTTTTTCAAAGTGGCAAAGACTCACTACATCCCAATCATATTTCCCAGATGGTGTCATGAACCTCTTAACACTTCATTTCCATCATGTTCCATGTCTTGAGAAACCTGTTTTCAATCTTTCAAACACAAACAGGGCCTCCGCCCTCTGTCCCCTGATGCTAGATTCAGCAGTCTCCAGCCAACATATTCTTCATATTCTTTTTCAGAGGAATAAATTCATCTCCTCCCTCATCAATCACACTGAAACCTTCAATGACAGATTCATGTTCTTCAAAGCTCTTCATAAGTGTATTATTTATGTCTTCTATGACGAAAAGGAGGATATGCATTAATCAGAAATAAGTAGCTCCAAACTAGTCTAAGAAAAGCATCTGCAAAGCTGACTTGACCCTACTCTTGCTCCCAGGGTACTGGAACTGTGACCTAGAGATACTGCTGCTTTTATATTTCACCTAGAGACTTGCTAATTCTCAGCTCTGCTTGCTTAAAACAAAGAGTTCTAATGGCATCTAAATTCAGTTCTGAGGATTTGGCTCAGTGTCTGTGGAAAAACACAATGCATTGATCTGAGTTGAAGCTCCAGAAGCTGAAATTCTATCTTTATACCTGCTTCGTCTTGCATCCAGTCCTTGAATTTTAGCATAACATTCCTGTCGAGGAGTGTTTTCAGTCCTTCAAGTGTCTAATGACACTTAGGGTCTCCCTGTTACTGTAGCCTTTTGAGATCCACGTTGTACTTAACATCCACAATTTTCTATTTTGCTTATCAATTTCAGACAATTTTCTCTCTAGTGACAGAATAAGCCATTCATTATAATCAAAGCTCTCTGGTTCTTACTTTGCATAAGAAACCTAGGACTAGATGGACCACTCAAGTCCATGAATCCAGTGTCCTGCATACACACCTATCCATACATACTGACATCAGCAGAAGAAAGCTTCAGAGTACCTGTTCCACACAGACCTATCTATAAATCAGAGAACATATTCAGCAGCTCATAATAAGCTCTGGAATTTGCCATAATTACAATGTGTGTCAGCTGAATATGAAATTCATAATTTTATCTTTCTTGTATATTAATGCCAGAACTTGGAATTCCAATGTTTGTTCCCAAAACATTTCAGTATTTGTCCCAGACTGTCTGTGTAACAAAATTCACGAAAAATCACTGGAGCTGGCTGGACTGAAAACTGTTTTTGATATCAACATTCCCTCAACTGACCAAAAGACTGCAAACCCAGCTCTTTCTTCCTTATCCCTCTTTCTCACTCTCCTAGCTATATAATGGCTGTTTTTTTGACAATCCTTTTTCAACACCTCAGTCTCGAATTCTAGTGATTCTGGAGATTGAGAGTTGTGTGCTTGAAAAACTCCAGTAAGAGTAAGGAAACAAAGTTACTCCCCATCTGGTAGATTATTCAGGATGAGGACCTGCATTATTATGATGAACCCTGGTCAATGTTTTCAAAAAATACTCATAAGTGGTCCAATTCCAGGAGAAGATGGTGGTACTGGATTCCAAGCTGGCGGACATACTTGCCCTTTTGCCACTGATGCAAGTGCCTCAGCTCCAGAAAAAGTCACTTGCCTTTTTACATTAAAATTCCCCACTGACTTGCAACAAGAATTTCCCTTTTCCCTAGACAGGTGTCTGGACCATTCATCTGAGCTGCCTAAAGCACACTTTGCAGGTGCTTCATTCCAGTCTGGGATTTTATTTTGTACATTTAAAATTTAACTCCTTCAGCCTAACCTGCAGAACTCTGTATCTTGCTGGATTCATCTCTACCCGACTTTTGTGGGCGCTAAAATATAAAGCGTAAGAACCACAGGAAACAGTTTTACCATTACCTGCCCAGAGCTCTAGGGCTCCATCTCTCCTTCTGTCACAGACCTGCTACCTTGGGTGATGCAAATCATCTCCTCAAAGAATTGTGTTCCTACTCTGCATCCAGGGGATCTCACTTCAAGAAAAGCTGGGCATTCCCAGCTACCTCTAAACTTGAGTATTTTACATATCTGAAACATATACAGTGCCTAATGTGGACAGTTGCCCCTTCTGCCATCTCCAAAATAGCTACTGTTTGGTGTTTCAAATTTGTAGCTTTGTAGCTTAATGACTTATGACTACCACTGATAGCTCCCCTGCCTACAAAACTGGGATACAGTCAGCACCTATCTCAGAGGGAGTTCAGTTCATTAGAGATTATTTACTTTCAGTGATAGGTTTTGCGGGACTAAATAACGCTGTCCTCACGTCTGAAAAGTGGGACACAAACAATGCACAGAGTCAAACTGCAGCAAACGATCTCTTAAATTAATCTTTATGTACATTACACATACAAAATAACTATCAGCAGTGCTGAATGCAGCAGGAGTGGCTCCTAAGTTGTAAGAAAATGTGTATAATTTCTATGTTACTATTATCTAAATACCACACGTGAAAGAAATCCAAACTCACATCTCTCATCATTTTCACTGCTTCCCTGGTCCTTCCCAGCTTCCTTGCACACATTGCCAGCCTCCTTTTAATATATACTAACACATTGGTGTCCCTTCCTGTATAAGAGGAAAAAGAAACAGCATTAAGACAAAACAGGTAAAACAAAGGTTCATTTAGTATTCCAATACAAAACACAGTTTTCTTGCCATTTTTTTCTTCTTTGCTACCGTCAATACTTTAATGACAATCTCAATAAAAAATTACCAAATTCTGATGATTTAGATGTGGCTTAACAGCACTGAAATCAGTGGAATGAATCCAGATATACAGTGTGATAAGAACTCTTGGGTTGGCCTTACACCTGTGAAATATAAGCAGATCTGAAGGTACAAAAAACACAAAAAGGTACAGACCATCAAGTACTCAAGTGAGGCAAGGAGAACTCCTGTGAAGTGAACATTGGCACAGAACTCTGTGGTCTCACCAATTCACACACACAGTAAAGACATGGGCACTGATGAAAATGCATGTTATATCCTGCCTTTTTTTAAGTTATTACATACATGCTTGTTAATAAGGAGTAGCAAAGCAAATCCTCATACTCTAAGAGGCTTTTTCTTAATGATTAGAAGAAAAGAAGTACACGCTAAATTTTCTGTTTACAGCCTTTACTTGTTACCTAGCTAGCATCTTCAAATTCCCCACACCACTAATTACAGATGGCAAATAAACATGTTTCAGATATGACAGTCCTGTGTGCTGGAAGACGCCGAAACAGCAAAGCTGACAGAAACTGATCAGCGGCAATAATTATTCTCTTTGAGAATTCTTACTCCTTTCCTTTCTCGTTCACTTCCCAATAATTCCAATGCGAACTCTTAAAATGCTTTTGGGCCAACAGGAAATGAGTGCACAGTTAATCATCTAAAAAACTTACTGTTTCATGAAAATACAGGATACCCGCTACAAATTGTCTTTGGGTATAGCATGTGGTCTGTAAAGATTTTAGCCTGTTCCTAACATTTTCAAGCCTTTCATAATAAGAACAACATGTGTGCCAAAAACATTCCAAAGCCCTACAAATTGTTTTAAAGCTGTGATTAAAATTTTCAGATAGATTAAGCAGCAGGTTGAAAGGTCTCACTTTGGAGGAAAAAAATAAATAAAGGAGGGAAGAATTTCTTTAGCTGTATTTTGTATTACCCGATTCCTTATCTCTGTATTGGTTCCTATATATTTAATACACAATTTATTAGTTACATCTGTTTCAACATGCTTATGTAGTGCACATGAGGTTAAGCTTCTTTTCAGGCTTTTCAGAAGGAATGGTCAAAAGGCATTTACTTACTATGAAATCAAGATAAACTTTCAGGACAAAATTCTCTTATATGACTAATGACTTGGGGTACCTAACATGAGCAACCTTAAGAAGATTGCCCATGCTTTCTATAAACAAGCACCCTTTGAAAGAAGCCAAGTTGGGTACTCAAAGTCATTCACTCTTAAAATTTACTGTCTAACATAAAATACCATATGAAGGAGATGGAACACATGAATAAATAGAAATGTAGAGCAATATGCTGTTGTTCAAGCAATTACAGTGTGTTTCACCTGTAAAATATGAAATACTCACTTTTCATCTGAAAATTAACTTCAAAGACCAGAAATGGAAAAACTGACCTCTCAGAATCAAGGAACAGCAACATATCTGTCTACAGTCCTTCCTCTCCACCCTTGCAAACCATGCATATAATCAATAGACTCCTGTGTGAAGACCCTTTGTCTAAGGCACCATCTGAGGCTGGAATTTCTCTTATTTCTGTGGGTGCACACTGACATTTTCAAGGGGAGACTGCGTGGTACAGAGAAGTGGGACCACCTAGGCCCTCCTGAAGCCCCTCTTGAATACAGCCAGAGCTGGTAGTCACTGTTCAGCCCCCCTGCTCTGTGGCAATGCACTTGATTTTGTGATTCAACTGGTTACCTCCTCAGCTGAAATACTTAAGAATTCAGGTGTCAAATTTGACCAGGAGAGTAGTCATCTAGCACACACCAGTTACAGAAATACCATGCTTGTATCTGCCTGCACAAACTTAACCAGGTTAACTTGAACATAAGCATCATGACAGTGTTTACTAATTACTTATTGAGTGCTTTTCGTAGTCATTTTCTGCACTCAAGACGAATTGAGTGCAAAAATTAAGGTTTCACAGAGAACCATAAGCCTGCTAGAGCACAGAAACTGCTTCAAGGGCTCAGCTGCTCTATATTTTTACCTTCCTCAAAAATAAAGAAATCATCCTAAATATCATTTTACAACCAACAAATGTTTGAAATACCACCCCCAAGCTTTATAAAATCTCAGGGTTTCAGGTACAGACTTGCATACACTTTTGAAACCAGGGATCACAGACAGTTTTACTGTGTACAATTTTTATCAGCAATCTCCAAATTATGCGAGATAGCCAGAGGCTGTGAATTCAGGTCCTGAGAAACCTGAAGATGCCCAAAGTATGTTAGTGCTTGTATTTATGTAATTAATTGGTGTTATTTTTGCCTAAGGTAGCCACTAGACTGTTTGCTTTATTATCTCTTTGGTCATTTACTGTCAGTGAACTCTCATGCATTTTCTTAGATTCAAGGAGTAGCTAATAAATATCAAAACAGCTAAATCTGCTTATTCAAAATTTTAGAAACATAATAAAAATCTAGACTTTCAATTAAGGCACTGTATTATTCCAGTTGTGAATTTCTATGTTTCTGTGACCTTTCTTAATATATGCAACTAACTTTTCAAATGTCACACTCGTTAATGGGCCTCATTAACTTTTACACAGAACAATGCAATGCACCCATTTATCCTCAGAGCTGATAGAAAAAAGCTGGCAAAGCATCACTTCACTCCTATTTCCATCATTCTTTACTGCTTTTTCACAACATGAACCCTTGTTTTCAAAATGGCTAAAGGCACTTCAGTGCAACTTCCTTAAACTGTGTCCAGCATTTTCTGAATATCAGATCACTTTTGGCTCTAATACCTTTTCTTTTCTGTAAAGTTCATGATACAATATTTTCTGCTGTGACAAAGAAAAGGCATATCTAGAATCTGAGCACTGATAGCTCAGCAACAGAATCAAGTGAAAACACTGAAACAGAATCGTCTGGCTCTAGGGCATTATTCCAGCCAATGCCAAATACTGATTGCACAGTTCTTAGAGGGGAAAGAACATCAAAAAAACCTCCCAAAAAACCCAAATAACTCCCTGGAACTTCTCTCCCTTAGAAATGGCTATTCCCTCATAAGAAACTTACTGTGTTGGGCTTCATACTGGGCACCATGGTGCTGTAACTGCTGACTGCGCCTGTAACAGCCCTCTCCAGCTTTCAGAGCTTGCTTGAACAGCTTCTCTGCTTCTACAATTGTTGTTGCTTCCTCTTCAGCTAAGAGAATATAGGCAGTAGCACACCTGCAAAAATATCAGAGGAAAAACCATGAGAAGGGTGCATGATGTACAAGCTGCGTGAAGACACGCAGACTGGCAAGGACGTACTAAGTACAGAGGCAAGGAGATTTTGTCCATGTACCTTTCTAATGAACTATTTTGATGAATAAATATTCTGTCGACCAGACCGTGACTCTCATTTTTAGGTACTATATCACTCAGCCCTTGAGTAAACCTACTGTCAACTGTCCAAGAAAGTAAGGTACTGTCTCAGTAAGCCTACATCCCTAAAACCCCTTTTGGAAACCAAGACTAGTTTTACATACTATTGTTTTAACACAAACCGTCTCCATTACTGTAATGGTATGAAAAGAATCAACAGACCTATAACATTTGCCATATGCAAAGAACAGATTATAAATGTAATTGTAGGGATTAAAAAACAACAACAACAACAAAACCCCAACCCAATCCAAGCAAAAAACAAAACAGAAATGTGCCCTTGCAGCAGAGCTGCACTAGGAGGATTTTTTCCAGCAGGTTGAGGGAGGTGATCCTTCCCCTTTACTCAGCCTGGCGAGGCCACACGTGGGTCTGCTGTGTCCAGTTCTAGGCTCCCCAGTAAAAGAGGGACACGGACATACTACAGAGTCCAGTGAAGGGCCATGAAGATGATTAGGGACTAGGGCATCTCACATGTGAGAAAAGGCTCAGAGAGTTGGGACTATTCAGTCTGGAGAAGAGAAGACTTTGCGGGAATTTGTCAATGTTTGTAAATACCTGAAGTGAGGGGGCAAAGAGGACAGAGCCAGCTCTTTTTAGTGCTATCCAGTGACAGGACCAGAGGCAGTGGGCACAAAATGAGACACAGGAGGTTCCCCTGAACATCAGAAACACTGTTTTTACTGAAAATGTGACCGACACCAGCACAAGATGTCCAAAGAAGTTGTGAAGTCTCCCTCCTTGGAGATATTCAAAAGCCTGTTGGACATGGTCCTGTGTAAGGCGCTATAGGTGGCCCTGTTTGAATGGAGGAGTTGGATAATGACTTCCATAGATCCCTGCCAACCTCAATCATTCTGTAAGTCTGATATCTGAGTAGAACAGGATAGTCTCTTAGCTCATTTCTGCCTTTCATGCTACATTCTCTCAGTTTTATCACTATACAAGAACAAACAATTCTTTCTCTTTTTCTGATGAAACACATGAAGGACAACCTGTTTATGGACAATCAGTTTATGGAATTCTAGAATGCAGTAGTCTCTGTCAGCAACCTAAGGGACTCTCTCCACTTTACGCACTTTAGCAACATTCATACAGTTTGCCCTACCAGTAAAGCATTCCTGCACTGTTTTTGTGTTTATTGTGGGATCTCAAAATACTACACTTCTCATTGAGGAAATCAGTAACAGACTCAAAGACCAGAAGTCCCAGAAAATTACATCATATTCTCTCGTACTATGAAATGTGTATTTCAGAAGGTGTTTATGAGTCCCTTCTTTCTTGCTTCTGTTCATGATGACTGAGAAATTCAAAAGGGAACTCTCCATCCCATAAATACATATTCATATGCTCATCAGGAGGCAACTCAATTAAAACTTTTTTATGCTGTTCCAAAGCCCACGATATCAATGGGAGGACTTCCACTGTCATTACTGCCCTAAGGATCTTCTGGGTAGCTAGGACAACATGCTTTTTTCCTTCTATCGTAGGCCTCCCTGTGACAAGCCTGTAATCACGGTTAAAAATTACTGTAGCAACTCCCCTGCCTTAAACTATCATCAAATGGATTTTCTAAAAGACAGGAAATAAATGTTAATGTTGTTGTCACTCACTCATTCAATTCCAAAGCTTCATGTGCTGCAGAAATTCGGGCTTGAGGGTTTCTCTCTCTCCAGGCTTTTTGCATTACTATTCAGTAAACAAAAGAGAAGAGAGGCTTATCAGTCATTACAGCATTAACATCAAGAATCTACTGCCCTGTAACAGGAGTCCAACTCATTACAGAGCATTTCATAAAGCTCAGTGATCATTCCAAAAGATACATAATGAATATGAGTTTTTGTCCCAAATATTCCGCTTTTTTTTGATTTTCATTTAATTGAACTTTTTTTCAGGAGAAAATCTGGCTGAGACATCATGGTATCTGAACTGCCAAGAACAGAGGTGATAAGGAGCTATTTCCTATTGGTGTAGTAGATTCCACAGGGATAGTTGGGATTCTTACTGTATTGTTGCTTTAGGTGAATGCTAAATGGAAACAACATCCAGGCTAATAAAATCACTTCACAATTACACCACTGAGTTCAGAAAAATAGGATTCGTGTTTATCTTGTGTCACAAAAGCACAGTATGTTCTCCTTTGTAATTATGCCTTCAGAACGGAGCACCCAAGTATCAGTATCGCTCCCTTCCTAAGAGACAAAGAGAATTTATCTCTTCTGAGGCAAATTCTGACAATCAAAATAATTGTGGTATGTTTTTAGTAGAATCAAAGTCTGCATGTGGACTAAAGAGTAAAGGCTTAACACAACTAAAGCTGCTTATACAAATTCAGTTATAAATTGCTGTCCCCAATTTTTACAGAGCTTCTAACTACATCAGGGGATGAAACACAGGACTCAAGTTTTACATCAGCTCTCTCTCTTCTGTCAGCATAGACTAAATGAGACCTGGATAATGTAACTCAATGTACTACACTGCAGCTGGAGGCAAATTAAGCTATACATGTTTGAAGCCACTGCGAGAAAGAGGAGAAAAAAACCAATCCTTTACACTTGCAAATGGTACCTTGAATGACTTCAGCAAGATAGCAGAACAACACAGCAACATAAACTAGATAGTTTATATATACAGACACTCGTTCAGGTCTAGAATTCTATAAATTCAACAGCGATGGCTTTCCAGGCATGATCAAACTTTTGCCTTTCCTTATGTAGCCAAAAGAATGGATGTCTGACTGCAATTCTCTTGCATCAGTTTAAAGCAATCATTAAGCTATTAGCCGAAACAGTTGTTCACAAGATCTCTTACTAGCATCTGCAGGCCGTAAATGATCTGTGTCACATGTAAAGAATGTCTGATGGTCCTGTGCTGAAAGATTCATATCGTAGTAAGTCAAAGGTTCTCTCCCTGTTACCCACGTATACCTGCAAACATGCCAAAGAGACATTTTGGTTAGTGAGGTCACACTTGGCAAAGTAAATCTAGAAAAGAATCCTAGATCTCAGAGATGGGCAAAGCCAATGAAGTTCACTTGGCCAATCTCCTAACCAATATACATTGCATTTCCTTGTACTAGGATGGAACAACAATAGTCGAACCTAAGCTAATGAGGGATGTTGAAAAGTACACACTGGAAATTGGTAACATATATATTCAAACATCAGGACTACATGAAGCCTACACCTAATTAATTAGGTTGTTTGCTATAACTGATTTGAACAGGACTGCTGTATTAACAGTACCAGCCACACCACACTTAAGGTTTTCCATGTTTTTTTAATAAGGTCACAAAAAACTGAAGAAATAACAAGTGCATCAGCATGAACTTAAATCCCTTTTCGTTCAGAAACATTTTATGAATTACAGAAAAATCTGGCATGGGTGCATGTGTCCACAGTTGGTTTTGTTTTTCCATCTCTGAGTTAGATTAATGGAAAAGTACAGTTAAGCTCCTTAACCCAGTACTATGCCTGAAAACTGTAACATCGTAGCACTTACCGATTATATTCAGCTCCTCTGAACAGATTTAAAGGATTTCGCCAGACTTTGCATTCTGTAAGAAACAGAAACACACAGTAATGAATCTCTCCCAAATTACAATGGTACTTGATGTTTATCAAAAACATCAGTTAACGTAGTAAGCCTTATCAAATGATTTATTTTTTATAGGTGCAAATGGGAAAAAACTATCAAGAGCATTGAGATTCAGGTAACCAGACTGTTCTTCCTTTCTTAAATAATAATTTAATTCTAAATTAGTGTCAACAAATGCAATCATTCCAGACAAATAACCACTAACAAAGCCCCAAATGCCAGATGAAAAGATAATACTGATTAGTGCCAGGACTCACATTTACCATAATGCAGAACTGAAAAGGGATCACACTGGGTTATTACATTGAAAAATAGCAATTAACTCAGTCCCTACAGACTTGTTATTTCTACAGAAAAACATCACTGTCCAGTCAATGTTGTAAATCATTGAGAATCTCAGCTACAGTTGCCAAATTTAAATCCTCCTCAGCTCGGGAAGTAAAAATCCATGGAAACATGTTCTGTTCTTACTTAACTTATAAGCAGACGCTGAAGCTGACTGGCAGAGAAAAGTTCATTGCATTGAAAAAGTTTGGGAACATTAAAAGCATTTTATAAATTTCCCTCAGGGGGAAAAACTGTGAATTCTTCACATTACAAGAAGTAATAGATACAAAAATCCACAAAAATGTAATTTAAAGCAGAACTAAAAAAATATAATCAGTATCTATAGCTTTTGAAATGCTGAGGTTTCAGTTCTGGCTTTTCCTTTAATTTAACACTATTATCTTAATTTCAACAAATACAATCCACTCCAGTGAAGGTGAGACCAGAATTAAACACAGTGCTTGCATAAGGACTCACTGAGAGGCAGCATACTGTTCCACTACAGATGTGCTACTGGATGACACCTCACATGGTGCTCTGCAAAATCTCATCAGTTAACACTGGCCCTCCAGCATTACACCAGCTGCTTTCCACTAACAAAAGTCAATCAGCACATTTTTCCCTATGAAATTTTGTGACATCATTTCTAAAGGGATCACAGCATTAGTTTTCTGGTAGATTTAGAAGGATATTTTTATGGTAAGTATACGCCTGTTCTCTTTATGCCTGTTCCATTAAAGAATCAGACAGAAATACTGAACGGCAAGACAAGACCCTTCCCTTTTCTCATGGACATAGCTCCCACTTCTGAGTGTGAGGCTACAATGGTATGGACAGAAAGCATTTTACATAAATTATTTGCAGCAACATAAGGACACCCTCAGCTACACAAAAACTAGTCAAGTGGCACAGGAGGGGGGCCCTCAGTTTGCTGCCTACAGAACCCATAAAGTGCATAAAACAGGCACAGGAATAGGCAGACTTTGGCCAAGAGTGACTGCATTGGTTATACATCTGTTTCTTTCAACTACCCACTTCAGTAAGCAGCTAATAATAGGAAGTTCCACCGGTTTACTCAGCAGAAGTGCTTGATCAACATTCAGCTGCTCTGCTGTGCAGCCAGAGGGTATGGCTGCTTGACAAGCTTCAGTCCGACAGTTCTTACATCATATGATTTTCAAACCATTGTAAATATTAAATCAACATCAGATTTCTCAGTTCCAGCGGTATAATTCAACGGCTTGGCTTATTCTGTTTGCAACCAACAAGATTAGGTGACAACTATTTGATTGCAGTGACACCACTTCTTTCATCTTATTTAAATGCAAGTGGTCATGCTTTGTCCAAAGTATGCGGTATTTCGGCACTGTAGCAGGGAAAGGCTGAACTGGGCAACAAAAAGGGGAGGTGAAGAAGGGCTTTTATTACCACCTCCATGTCCTGGGGGTGGTTGGGCATCTGCCTGGTGAGTTAAACATGGTGTGCTCTTGTTCCTTTCATCCTGGTATCTGCTAACACACTGGCCAGTACAACATTCTTCTGACCTTTCTAAAGAACAAAGGTATTTACTGCAACTTTCTACCACAATCAAACATCTACATAGGAAAACATGGTGAGCCAAAAGAAAAGGCCATCTTCACCTTGTTGGATAGTGAAAGAAATATCCCAGTCCTGATGCAAGTTAAACTGAGAAGGTTGCCTTTTCTATTATATTACAAACTAATAATATAACTATGTCCTTATTTTAACCTTTCAGATGCTTTTACAATGATTATGTTTTGATCACTGATATCTTTCTGAAGGTATGAATAACAGGCTATCCATAGATACACTCTCCAGAGATATACTCTCCAGAGTATATCTACTCTCCCAACTCAGCGCCCATGCACTGAAAGCAAATACACTCCTTGACTATTTCTTTGTATCAGAAAAGCCAAGATGCTTGGGTGAACATCCTTAGTCAAAATACTGTGCCTTCTGCTTTAAAATGATGGGAGTTATTTCAGAGCTGCTGAAGTGTGACTGAGCACACTGATGAGGGCACACAGGTGTTTCCAAGCCATCCCATGCTTTCTGCCAATTCACCCAAATCTAATATCCTGGACCATGCAGTGCTGCTATTCACAGCCTCTCCTCAGACGGGAATGACAACAGCTGAATTTGCTGTGATATATGGAGGATTCCCTAAGGAGAAGCACCCTGTAGAGAACAAGGTTTTTTGAGGCCACCAATTTTATTTAACATGTAAGTTCAAAGCTAATTTTTGTTTGCTTGTTTTCACGCACACTGAAGAGCAGAAATAAAATTTGCTAGGTACAGACATAGGCATCTCAGCTGTTGAACAATGTTTTCTACATAACTGATTTTTTTTCTTTTCATTCATTTTTCCTCACTTACTAACTCTGTCTTAAAAGCCTGCAGAGGAAATGAATTTAATAAAATTGCAATTGATTCTAGGGGCGCGTCCCTAAAGAAAGCTGAATTAATTTCCAATGTTAAGATTATGGCCTGCATACCAAGCTAGGGCTGAAAAAGGTAAGCTTCATTTTACAAAGGAGGATACTAGCCAAGATGCTCCTGCCCTGACTTTAACAGTGAGGATCTCCAACTCAAGGCAGAAGCAATAGCATTTCAGCATCTTCATCATTCATGGGCTAATTTTTAAATTCATTCTCCCCAGGTAGCTGGAGTAGGGAGACAAATTCCCCTGGGACTCCTTCAGTCCATAAAGATCAGTGCTTGGGGGACTGATTTGTTTTAGGTAGGCCGGCCTGTCCCTCTAAGAAAGCAACCCACAGGCAACCTGGCACCTGACTCAAAGTGCCTCAGGCTTGAATAGCTTAAGGTCAGATACCCTCACTCCTTGCACTGGAAGTTGTAGGAGCTGTGAATGCCTGGAAGATCATAAAAATCAAGCTCCACCTGCCTGAAATGATGCCTCCTAAACTGGAGGCCTTTTTTTAAAACCCAACTATGTTAGGACTTCCTAAAGTCACAAATCAAATTGGCAGTAGAGTCAGGAATTGACTCTCAAGGTATTGAAAGTCACTATGCTTCCTCTTACTGAAGTGAAATCTAATTGTTGTTTACATACTGCTTACATTATCGAAAAAATAATGTAATGCAAAACCAGATGGATATTCCTAACATCTTTGTCTCTTTTTTTTTTTTACAACTTTGTTATTTCTCAAAACTATTTCAATACAAATACCACCTGCCTCTAGAATCACTGAATCGGTCAGATTGGAAGGGACCCCAGTGGGTAACCTGGCTCAACCTCCCTGCTCAAGTAGGGTCATCCTAGAGCACACGGCACAGGACTACATACAGACAGTTCCTGAATATCTCCACTGAGGAGACTCCATAACTTCTCTGGGCAATATGTTCCAGTGCGTAGTCACCTGCACAGCAAACTTCCTCCTCCTATGCAAGTGGAACTTCCAGTTCATCAGTTTCTGCCCATTGCCTCTAGTCTTATTGCTTGGCACCACCGAGAGAGAAGAGCCTGGTTTCCATCCTCCTGTCATCCTCCCTTCAGATACTTAAAGATATTGATGACGTCCCCTCTCAGTCGTCTCTTCTCGAGGCTGAACAAGCCCAATACCCTCAGCCTTTCCTCAGTAAGAGATGCTACACTGCCTTAATCATCTTTGTGGCCCTCCGCTGGATAAACGGTGCTGCAGAGAGGTCACGTGCAACTTAGCAGGGCTTTCAGAGCAAGGGGGGGGAAACAAACGCATCAGCCACGCAGCTCGAGCTACATGCACCGCACGAACTCGGAAAGATGCAGCTGGCAATTAATGAAGCAGCTTTGCCTTCCGTCTGACAAGAGCACAAGCGCAGAGGAAGCCGTTCGCGGTCCCGCTCACCGGAGACGCTCTGTCGGTTCGCGTCCGCCTCCCCGCCGGCGGCGCTGGCGGCGCTGGGCGCGCTGTTGTCCACCCCGCCCAGCAGGGGGCGCAGGTGGCTCACCGAGACCTGCTCGATGAAGGACGTGCCGTACTTGCGGAAGTACCACCACTCGAAGATCTGCAACGCGGAGACACCGTCAGACCCGCCGCCCCCGGGCCGCCCCTCGGCCTCTTCCTCTGCCCGACCCCCCGCCGCGTTCCCCACCCCGCTCGCCCGCGCCGCGTCCCGCTCCCGCCTCAGCCCGAGAAGAGAAGCGGCAGCTCCAGCCACCCCGCGCCCCCTCCCCGCGCGTCCCGAGGGAGGCACCTGCCCGCGTCACCCCTGCCCGAGGTTAACCGAGAGGTTCAGCGTGATCCAAGTTTAGCTGGAGAATCTCAAATCTTGTCATCTTGTCAGTGCAATTTTTTTTTTTTTTA
>VZRE01002177.1:98553-182389 GCA_013396775.1 Cephalopterus ornatus
CCCCCGCTTAACTGTGTTTTGGTTTTTTTGACTCACTTAGGCTGAGCCAGAATTAATTTTATTTTCAGGCTTTTGGTTCAGCTAGCAAATCAGAAAAAAAAATTATTAATAAAGCTCTAATTGGAAAATCATTTCACAGCCTAAAAGAACTCCTTATACTTGCAATTATTGTATCTGTGGTATTTTCACCAAAAAAGTGATACTGTTCAGTAAGAATACACATATTTCAGGAAACCACATAAACCTGGAAATGAAGACTATTTCATATAAATATGGAAAAGGTCTAGACTGTGAAAACTGTAAAGGAACACATGCTTCTAATGAATAGGAAAGTTGTACCTGAATCATCACCCAAACCTCTAAATACCAATTGAAAAAAAAAGCAAATCTAAGGATTTTTGAGAAATTTGGAGGTACTTTGTAATACATGGTTGAGCCCACTCACCCTGCACAATGTATATGTATACCAACTGGAAAGCCATCACAGTGAAAAATATATATATATATATTTATATATATGTAGTCACTGTTACAGTTCAGGTGAGTGATAAGAACTTGCTAAAAAATGTGACACAGCTGTAAGTTTGCCTCCCCAGACTTAAAAATACATTAATTACTTTTAAAAATGGCATTAAAGCTCATAAATTGTTTAAGGTAGCTTTGAAAAATCTTTGCTATGTTGAGTGAATCCAATGCCAGGAAATATCAGACAGATCTCAATGCATACAGTCTCTTAGAAATTAAAGCCATAAATCATCATCATTGTAAGTCTTTGCTTGGAGTGATTTATTCAGTGTGTATGAGGAGGTCATCTGTATTCTGGTACTTAATACCATAAATTCTCTTTGCAGAATTATTGCACCTTTCTCAGACAGTGTCAGCTGGTTTGAAACCTGATTTCTGTAAATCAAATTTGACTTCTAACTGCATCATCCAATTTGAATGCAACGTGAAGCCAACCATCTTGACAGTTCAGCAGATGAGAGATCATCTGGCAGAATAATAGCTGACTATAAGGATTAATTACCCACTGACAGATATCTGAGTGAGAGAGCAAATTAATCAAAAAGATCCTTTCTGCACCACTTCTGAAAGAAAAGGCCACCTCATTTCTGTCATATACATAAAGAGGGGAGCTCAATTTCAGAGATCTCCCCTTCACAACAGTGGCAAACTTCTTGGGGCTTGTTCTAGTTGGTGCCTGTGCTTTCAAAATTGGAACAGGGTCAAACATCTCCAAACCCTCAAGGGATTTTTGGGACCATTATGTTCACAAAGGCCAAGTTAAAACCCTGTTCTGAAAATTTCCAGTTTTGTGTGTTTAGAAGTGCAAATCAGAATTTTTGTTTTTTCATCTGGTATAGATATTGCTAATGTAAGAGTATTTGATTTTGGAAACGTTATCTTTTTAATGCCTTTCAGAAGCTTGCTTTGGATTTTTTTTTTGCTTTTGCTTCTCTGTGCAGGTACTTCTCCTGTGCAGTGAAAACATTACAGTCATCCTCTTTCTTACCTCTGCTCTCACATACAAACAATCCCAGATAATGTTATCTATCTCTGTAGCAACAAATCTATTCTGCATCACTTGGTTATCTGATCTTCCCGCCTGTTTTTTCAGAACAGATACTCCATCATAAATGTATCAGTTTACAAGGGATGTTTTTGATGGTGATTCTCACTGAACCAAAGCGTGATGTCTATCAGTAATTTGAATTATGCTTTTCTGTTTATCATATCTGAGACAGGCATCCTCTCTTAGAGCGAACTCTCTCTGTCATCCTCTCCTACTCTATGTGTGTGTATAGAGTCTTCAACAGAAGCAGTAAAGCATTTTGTTTGCTGGCAACTTCCACAGCTCAGATTTCTCTTTCAGCCTTGTAATGAGTCTTCCAGGTCTCAGAGGAGAAAGATTTGGAGTACTCTTCTAATAGCAATGGTGGTAACAACTCATCTAATGGATTTAGATGAAACTTACTCTCTGGAGGAACAGGATAATGATAGCAGAACTTGATTCCATGGTTAAGCCTATTTTATAAATACAATGGGACCACAGCACAGGTTTGGCTGGCTGAAGTCATCCATGCTGTTTATTTGCTTGCACACTGCCTAGCCTGTGTCAACTCTCCCAGGTAATGACTGCACATGTCCTAGGGGTATTACAGCCCAGGGGCTGTTTCCAGTATACAGTATGGAAGAGATCATCCTGTTGTGGGAGGCAAGAGTGTTCATCCATATGATTGTGACTATACAATGCTACTTGCCTTCTGACACAGAAAGCCCCTAGTCTGCTTTATTTAGCTGTTAGGGGTAGCCAGTGACTCAAGCAGATCCTCCGTCCTGCCCAGCCTGGATCTAGGAAACAGTCAGCATATCTCTGACCATGCTCAGTGTCCTTAATGACAGTCTTGAAGGATATGCAGCCCCATTCCTTCTAGATGAAGCACACCCATCCAGCATCCTCTCAGACTCTTGCTCCTGGCCCACTTATCTCAGAGAGTCAGCAGGAGAAGATATATGCAATGCTAAGAAGCAGCTTATTCAAAATAAATAGCTATTTACTTCATCTACCTCTAAACACACAAAAATGGGAAAGAAAATAATATATTGCCTGGACTAAGTACAGTACTTCTCCCAATGCTGTGTAGACCTCAGCTAGTTATGATACCCTTCTCTGTGGACTGGATTGTAGCCTGCCTTCTGACAGATCCTTCCTCTCTCATTTGCTCCTTGGCAAGGGTTTCGAATTTCTTAGGAACTCCCTATGATGATTCTGCCCTTCCTGACCTGTGAGCCTTCTCTGCGCAGAGCAGAAACTTTGAACAGTTACCACATATTTCTTTTCAGCCATCAAACACTGTCCCTGCACAACTGTCAGACTTTCACAGAGTCTGCGGCAACACCCAGAACTCAGTCACCTTTCTGCCCCTCTGCAGCACACCACACAAAGGTAATGAAACAAGAAGAACAATTAATATCTACAGAAAATAAGACAAGCCCTTCTGTGTTACTCAGGACCACACTCGGACTTCCTGTAGTAGTACCATTGGCTACAAAAGGCTGGGACTCTCACATGCTATACACATTCTCGGGTAGTAGCAGACAGCCCAGCTGCTCAATGTTCAGAGTGTAGACTCAGAACTCATGCTCTACCTCTGTAGACTGGCTTCCTAATTCTTGTATCTGAAAGACTTGGTATTTGTTCATTGCAGAATGTTTCTCATTCTGTAGCAGAAGACTATCATTACTGTCGCAAGCTCTGAAGTAGAGTAACGAGGCATTCTTAAGTTTGAGGTTCACTTCTACCTGTGCTTTGTTAGAACAAAGTTTGCAGTTCAAGTGCCACCCAAGCTTGCTGACCAACTTTCACTCTGGTGATAACTGCATGTTAAATATGTGGCTTTATTTAGAAATCTCAGTGGCATTTACATAGTTCCAGTTCACAGCATTTACTGGATGTCAGCTGTGTTTCATGACAGTTTTATTACCCTACCTGTGGAAAACTTCAGCCTTCCAGACACTGAATACAATGCAGCTCATTGTATTTGGAGACAGAACACTGTATTTTACTAGATTAAAAGTAACTGTGGTGGAACCAAGTTTCCAATACAGTATTTCTAATGCAACTTTGGACTAAATCTTGTTCCTATTTTTAATGCCTACAATAGTGCAAGGATGAAGTGAATATATATGCTAAATTGTTAACTTTAAACTATGTGCTGTAGTCAAGCAATTACGGAGAATGCTTGAGATAGAAAAGTATTTTCGGTATGTTTCTGAGCTGTAAGAAAAAGGTCTGAAATCCTTGCTTCGATTAAGTCACATTGCCTACAGCAAGGCCAGAATTTTACCTAAAGAATTAAAACAAAGTAAGAGACAAAATAATGTAGCATACAATTGCCCAAGGCTGAATTTTACAGTCATTGTTTCATGACCCGAACATGAGTTAGGAAAAGCAATCACTTTCCCATCAGTTACCACACTTAAGAAGTGATGGAATTTTCCATCATTTCATAACCTGCAGTGCTGTGATTTCTCCTTCATATTAGGAATTGCAGCCAACTGATAATGGAAAAAAATCTGCCAGCCCATATGGTGGAAAATTCCAAGAAATATTAGTACACCTAGTCTAAAAAATACCCCAGTGATGTAGATTTGGAAAGAGAATGTTTATTTTATAGAAGTTTCACTTAATACCATTAGCAGTACTAAGGATCCTTTAGAACCGAGGATGCTGTATAGTCTGACACAAGTGGCAATGCAGGCAATTCATCATGTTACTGGGCCATGGGTAAACATCAAGGTTAAGAAATAATCTGAAGCACCACTAGGCTAGTGACAGGCTAGCACTACCTCACTGGAACGTAATCAGCTGTCTTTTCTGATGTGTGGTCTGTTCAACTTGCAGTTTCTTCTTTCCACGACCATGTCTGCTTAGTTCCTTTTCCACTATCAAATTTACAAACAACATGTCTCTCTCAGCACTGACACTGGTCCCTACAGTCTGGGGTTCCTGACTGTTACCTCTCTGGCCTACACATCTTTTTCACACTTAGGACAGTGGCATGTGAACAGTGGACAACAACTGATATCAGTAGTGAAGATACAGAAAAAGACTTTCGGTCTTTGTTCAGTCTGTGTCTATCGCTCCATCAACTCACTGTTCCTTCAGCTTGTTCATAACAGAGTTTCTCATGCAACACCAAATAATTTCTTCTGATTACGGCTCACTCAGTCTGACCTCTTCTTGAAAGGTTTCTATTGGTGCCCTTTTGCCCTTTCTTCACATCCGTGTGTTTAAGACTTCTTGCCACTTTCTTCTTGTCCTTTCCATCAAAATTAGAAATTTCTTGCTCACAAGTCATCTACTTCTGAACTAAGTCCTCAGACACTGCCTTCATGAGTAGAGTATTAAAAGATGTTCCTACATTTGCAATCATGATATATACAGAATTTAGCTCCAGATAAATTAGTCTCTCCACCTCCTCCTACTGTCTTTGCTCTCCAGCAACACATCAAGAATTATGCGTGTGAAAACCATGTTATTTCTCTCAGTCCTTCTCATCTTGGTGGTGGGGCCCAGCATTTTCTCCCTTCTGAGTGACAGTACCGACAGCATTCAGTATTTTCCCCCCAGGCATTCGAGTGAGTTTTGCTGAACTGAATCCAAGTCTTACAGGTCTGGATCCTGCTCATATTCTGAAAGGTCTGTTGGTCTCTCTGGAGTTCCATCCTGTGCTCTGGGGCTCAATCCATACAAGAATGATGAATGCCCAAGGTGCAGACATTAGATAATTGCCTTCTGCTATGAGGAAACCCAGAGCAAGGCACAGCAGCAGTGCACCTGATGCTTTACACCTGAAATCATCTAAGTGATGAGTCTCACAGGCATTAAGTAGTCAAGGATGCTGTTTGTTTGTCTACATCAGCTGCAGGCCACGTGGAAGTGAGAAGTGTGGATTTCCCACACCAAACTGATAATGTTTAGGATTCTAGTTGCCTTCAGGTTTCTCTGAGATCAGTAGATCTGAGGTGATGTGAATCAGCCCCTAGCCATGTCTCTCTCTTTCCTCTTTTCACTTATCACTACAGTAACTTACACATGGTCTCACTGGTCCCTCAGTTTCATTCCTAGTTTGGTATGGTGACGGAGGGTCTGCAGCTTCTATCCAGCAGATTTTAAAAGTATTTTAAAAGCAGTATTTTAAAAGTTTGTTTTTAGACAAAAGACCTAAGTAAGACTGATTGAACAAACAAGACTAAAATAAAACAAAGACAACCGTTCCCTGAAAGTGGAAAGGGAGGGGCTGATCACTTTTCCCAGGTATCCAGAGACAGGTCACATGGGAATGGCTCAAAGCCGTGACAGGGCAGGATCAGACTGAACATCAGGAAGAATTTCTCTATGATAAGGTAGTCAAACACTGGAACAGGCTTCCTAGAGAGGTGGTGGATGCCCCAAGCATGTCAGCGTCTAAGAGGCATTTGCAGAATGCCCTCAATAACATGCTTTAACTTTTGGTCAGCCCTGAAGTGGTCAGGCAGCTGGACTCGATGATCATTCTATTCTATTCTGTTCCATGCTGTGCTGTGCTATACTAATTCATCTGTGCAAGTAGTAAGCCAACTCCTGGCAGTGAGGTAAAAAGAACAGTCTAGTATAAGCATAATACCCTATATACACCATGTGGATTCTTAGATTTTTTATTTCCATTTGTTTCTATGAAGACATTTAATAAAATTCAGTGCAAATACTCCACTCCTGCTTTGCACTGTGATGATATTACGATTCACTCCACTGCATCAATCTGCACACAAGAAGCCCTCAGGGATTACATATGGGAGAAAGGGGTTTTAAAGGGTTTTAAAATATTCTACAGACATTTAGGCAAATAGGAAAGATTCTAAGAAGTGAAGATCTGAAATAATTATCCCTTGGAATCTTGGCACCAGAATTGGTGTTTCTCTAATAAGTCCTGCTGGAACCTTCCGTAAGTACCATCCTAAGCTGAAATAGTTGGTACCTCTTCCTTTTACTGGCCTTAGTACTTGTCAAGGGAAGCACTTAATGAGCAAGCACTTGTTATGAATTCCTACAGGGTTGTTAGTGGGTCATATTGTTCTTCAAAAAATTTTTTTCTTCAAAGACACAGATCTGAAATATTTTCTCCATTTTTTTTCTTCTTGTTCGCACAGAAAAAGAAGTACAAATAAAGAAAGTCTAATTTTATGTGCTGCTGAAGTATAAGTTTAAGGAAAAAAACAAAGACACCTATTAATTTGCATAAAGCCCAAAATACCATTCTGGATACCTAAATCGAATTGTAAAGTCATAGTAATACATCTAGTACTTACCAAAATAAGTCCCGAGATTAATGAGGATGTGCCCGT
Source organism: Cephalopterus ornatus (assembly GCA_013396775.1). Lineage (NCBI taxonomy): Eukaryota > Metazoa > Chordata > Aves > Passeriformes > Cotingidae > Cephalopterus > Cephalopterus ornatus. Next base: position 105,442 of record VZRE01002177.1, read on the forward strand.
CAGGGCAACGTAGAACTTGGGGGTTAATGTGTTCAAAAACATACTCACTAAAAGAGAAAAGAGAGGAAACCATGAGTGCAAGAGCAGAACATGTTCTGCACATGTTTTGCAACTTCAGGTAAGTTAGTACCTTAACTCTGATAAAAAAGACATTAAAACAATATCCTGTTCCATCTGCCTAACATGCAGTAAAGCAGAGCATTAGCCTGCCACATGCAAGATTTTGTTTTCACAACAGAGTCAATCACAAGGCATTGGAAAACAGTTGCACACAAGTTTGGGACTTTGCTATTCCAGTCAGTGCCCTACTGACTCAGAGTTTAGGATTCCCCATGATATATGGGAAGACATTTTATTATATGCCTTTGCTACTCCATTGCAGTTAGAAATCTTAGAGGTCTTTTCAATGTCTGGAATTCAACATTGTCTCAACATCCTGTGGATCTTGAAGTTTTTTTAAGCTTTTTGCTTCTCATTTCCTTGGTTCCTAACTTATAAAGTAGGAGATAACAGCATTTTCCCAACTCATTCTACGGCACTAAAGTTGGTAAAGTTGTATGACAACAGTGAACAGAATATTAGAAAATGACCTAACTGGCTTTCTGTTAATAATGGGTGAAAGTCATGACAGCTGTCCAGATTATCAGAAATCCAGGGCAGAAGTGAAGTCAGATAACCTGCAAGAAATGGCAATTTCATCTGTACGGGCTTCTGGAAACCCAAAGGGCTTTTCTATTCATATCCAGTCTAGGAAGCTGCTGAAAAAATCACCAGGTATACATGCTCAGCCCCCACAGAAAATTCCTATGGCCTTAAGAGAATAAAATGTTTTTCTAGGTTTTGTATCACTCTACTGAAGCTACTTGATCGAGAACTGGAGTTCTTCCACTAAATTCTAGATGTTTAAAGAAAACTCTCACTTCTCATCACTTCCATCTTCCACAAGAAAATATTCCATATTGAACTACATGAAGGGTTAGAATGTCTTCTGTAAAAAAACCCTACTGGTCTCATCCTTAACTAATGCCAAAATATTTCTTGTACAACGTATACACACGCAGTTGCATCCAGGACTGAAGAGGGAACTGACAATTGTTAGCAGGTGAATTTAAAAGGCTGGTAGCAGACTACCAAACAGGCACTAAAAAACATTGATAAAAGACCTGGGTATGTAGGTGGGAGGCCTACAGTTTATTTTATTTATTTATTTAGAAATGACACTTACAGAAATTAAATAATATGGAGACAAAAAATGACGAGAAGACAACAAGAGCAGGACACAAATCATCAAACATAGGAGTAATTTCCATGATCAGTAAAACAGAAAATTTTTTTCCAGGAATGCATCACTAAAAGAAGCCCTGCAATTCAGCTGCTTTGTTTGGGTTTTGTTTGCTTATTTTCTATGGTTTCTTTCCTTGAAAAAGCCATTAAGTGTTAAAATGAAACTGTCCTTTTCTACTTCACTGGAGGGGCATTAGGCACCAAGCTCATACAGAAAAGTAATCTGTGGCTTTTAATTCTGTCATACATTTTCTTTCACAAATGAGTTGGATGTCAGATTCTCAGCTAGTGTAAATCAGCAGCACCCTCAGTGTTGCTGTGTGCAATACAGCTATGCTGGCTCAATCCTTTTCCTTCCTTTTCCTTCTCCTCCCTCCTTCCCCTCTTCCCTCTCTTCCTCCCTCCTTTCTTCCTCCCTCCCCCCTTCCTTCCTTTTTCCACGTCTAATACAAGCTGCCTTTGAAATACTGGTCCCTGCTTTCTCCAGCCCCACCACCTGCTAGGAAGGAAGAGGAATGGAGAGACTGAAATAGCTCTGGCTTCTACCGACTACCATGAGTCCTTTAGAAGAAACATTCCTCATTCTGGAATGCAAACATAAGCCAGAGACATACTCAGACTATGTCAGTGGGGAAATTTCAGACTGCCAGTAAAATTACTTCCTCTGCTTAGGTTGGGATATTCCTGAGAGAGAATATGTTATGATGGGATATAGATGCCCATGTCCCACCTTTTAGCACAGTGCCACTGCGGTGCCAACAATAACATGAAAAGCCAGGCAGCAGGAGACTTTACAGAGGAGCTTTCTCTTCCACTCCCATCATAGCTTCACAGCTTACAGAATGCTGGAATTTTTCCTATTAAACTGGAAAAATTTTCCCACTGCCCTGAAGGTAATTTGATTTTCAAAGTTGCGAGACATCTAAGTCACCTGTGAAAATTCCACATGAGCATATCCATTGAATAAGGATAGTCTATTTGCTTTAAATACTATTACTGACTGCCATCCATAAAATTTGCTTTGGGAGGTACATCCCCACTTGGAAGAGCCCTCTCAACAAATTAGCTCTATGGAGCTCATTGGTGGTGTAGAATGAACGAGGCTCATAGGAAATGCTGTTAGCTTTTCACCACTTTTTTACAAGTAATGTATATTGATTTATAGACAAACCCTCAGATGTATATGGAGATCAGATTTTATTTATCTGCCATTTCCACTAGTGTTACTGCTTCCTTCTTTCCCTGCATATATACTGGTGCTCCTTTATCCTCTTTACTATAGGCTGCTGCAATTTTTCACTTTTGCAGCTTAGCCACAGGGACTGGCAGGGTGAACAGATATGATGCTGGATGCTTTTAGATTGTATGAGCCAGACTCCCAGCTAACTGGAATAACTCAGTAGATTTGATACAAGTGCATTCAACTACCAGAGCTGCCTATCTGGACTGTATCTCTCTAACTCTTTTGCCATTCTTTTTCCCACTCATTAAATACAAGAATCTTCTATTTCATTACGAAAAAAATAACCTTCAGCCAATTATTAACTACCCTCCCTGTCCCTTTGTCTCTGTAAATATTATTAACAAAAGCAAACACTTTCTAATAAGAAACATATCTCCAAAATAGTAAAACTAAGCATCTGCGGTCAGACTATTTTTATTCTGAAGTCAATGAGAATTCAGTCATTGTTTCAGTGGAAACTACATCAAGGTCTAGTTCTCATAGTAATTAATCCCAAAAGTAAAAATACACTTTTGAGTTATGTGATTTATATCATTATCCAAAAGGCAGTATTTCTTTACAGTCAGTATTTTGATGCTGGAGAAATCGCTATCATTATTCTGTGTCTCCCTTTTGTAGTAGAAACAGGGTTCCTTCAGTGTGTTGCAGTAAACTAGAGCCATTAGATAATGCTACTTGTCCATCTGCCTAAATGAGAATAGCAATATTTTTCTTCTCTATTTCCATTTGATGAAGTAGCAGGATTAAAGAGCAGAGAGAGATTTCTGAGAGAGCTGAAGAAAACAGCAGATGACTGCAGACTAAAAAAGCCAAATAGAATCACCAGTGAAAGGTAGTACTGTATATCCTTTCTTCTGAATGCATATCATGCCAGTGTATGCCTAATTATTTCTGTCCACAAAGGAAAGATGGTGCAGCTATTCAGCTTGCAATATCAACTCTTGTCTGTAACTTGTAGGACTTTAAAAGGGCAAGTAATGGGTATCTAGAGAAAGAAACTTGCCTGATGTTCCTACAGTGCCAACTCATTTGAAATTACTGTCAAATCCCAATTATTTGCTCAGACTTTTGACAGTGAATGATCTATTTTAGGTGTGTTAGTACAGCTTGTTTTGTATTTTTTTAAACAAAACCAGCATGACCTATAAATTCTGTTTAAACAAGCCAAGCATGTCAATTTATGAGAGTCTCCCAGCCTTACAAATACACCCCTCTCTCTTTCTTCCCTTCTCTTTAGTGCTTGCATTTTACTCATACTTGAGTCATCCAGAATAAGGCACTATTTACACTTTCAAAAGTGCCTAAGTTACCGTGGTAAATCCTTCCATCCTATAGTATAATACCTAGAGAAGGACTGTTATTTCATTGTTAACTGTGCATGCTCACAGAGACGAATTTACATGGCAGACAAGCTAAAAAAGCACGCAAGTCATATCTAATATTCCCAGCTGAGACTAATCAAGAGGTGATTGAAATGATCTTGAAAGCTGATGCCATTTCGTTCCTGTTATATATGTTATTCATTGCCAATGTTTGTGATTCATTCTGAACATGGGAATAAACGAGAGAGGAAAATCCAGGTATTTTTCAAGTAACAAAATAATCGAATCACATAAAATGTATCACTCAAGGTGATAAAACACAGTGTTGCTTTATAAATTTCTTCAAGGTCTTGAGGCATACAGATTTCAAGCATGTGACGAACCATACAGAAGGGAAATACTGGGGTTAAACTGCTCAAAGGATCATCATTCTGCTGTATCAGTTAATTACATTAGAAGCTCACTAGGGGAGAGAGCACTGCAAACTACCTACTATTCCCACATGCAGGTCTACTAAAACGACAGTCCCATTACCTACTTCTGAATGTGAGGTGATACAAGTGCACAGTGAGGTGCAAATAAAAATTAAACAGCAATGTTACATAAATCATATACACAAACAGATCAAGCAAAGACAGGACTGCATAATTTATGGCACTTCTAAGAGGAAAAGTATCCCAAACAGAATGTTATCTCAAAATACAGGCAAAATTATATATATCAATAATTTTGTATAAATATATATATAAAAATAATATATAAATTAAATGATATACACAAAAAGATGCATTGCAGACCCAGAATTAAAGATGAAACATGAACAATTCAAATAAACTGAAATACACATGAAGGCACAGCTGGTTTTGTGCCAGTATCTCTGCACTCCAAAGTGAGGCAAGGTTTCTGGGTACAGTAGTTACTTTTTATAAGAACAAATTACCATTAAAACTTCTAAAAGCTTTTAGTCACAGAGCCTTTCTAATGCATTACTGGTCCTTAAGTTATCATGACTATAGTATCTGCGTCACTACGAAATTCCTCTGCACTTTCTGCCTCCACCCTCCATAGTATTTGCTTGGTATGCAGAACGATGCAAATTTTTTTAGCACCAGTGCCAAGAGCCCCAAATCCTTTAGACAGACAACAAGCTAAGAAACCTCTTGTTGGAGACCTCTGACACAGCAATTCAGCTTCTTTTCACTGCAACCATCCATTCAAGCTGCTGTTCAAACATGGTACAGAAGGTATGGCAGTGACTGGCTTATTTCACAGGAGCCTCGGCCTGGATTAATGAAGCTCCCCAATTCAAAACTGTTGCAGTAATGAAGAACTCTTCTACCAAAGTGTCAACAAAGAGTGCAAAATAAAGTTCAATAAACTTTTAATAAATGTATAGACTTTCCCTCTCTGAGTACAAAGCGCTGCATACTCTTGACTTTAATAGAACTGTTTGTACATAACCTTTCCGAACTCTCAACTCCTCCCTTGTAAGAGTGTTAACAATATACTTCTGGGAAAACAGGCTAGGGTCAGGCTGAATTATTCATTATATACTATGATGGTCCCTAGCTCAATATAAATAAAAATCCCACCAGATTTAAAGCAAGCATAGAGTATTGCTCAGAAAAACAAAACAACTTTTACTAATTACCAGGTTTTCCCTGGGAAGCTACCAAGATTTTTTCTTAACTTCTTCAGACTTCTTAAAGAAATTGCCAAAGAAGTAAGCATTCAAAATAGCTGCAGAGAGATTTCCCATTTTACTTTGCAGGTGCTATGCAGATTCTCTCCGTAAGGCCTTTTGTCTAGATCTGTTCGAAAACTTGAAAAAATTTCTCACTCGTAAACAAACACGAGGCCATTCAGGCAGAAACAGCTGCTGTCTTGTGTTGTGCACACGGAAATCCAGATGCCCACTCACCCTCTTCAACTACCTAGTCCTATCCTAAAGGCATGAGGCTGAATGAGGGTCACATTCAGACACCTGGAGCCTGCCCTCATGGCCAGTAGTCTGTTGCTCTCAGTGACTGCTGGATCAGAGCCCAGGTGAGAGAAAAGGGTGATGTGCCAGAACCTAGCTGTTACTTCAGATAAGTAATAAATTCTGATTAACTACACAGTTGTGCATAATCACAGTCTTGCCCTTATAAGCATTTTCATTTAGTAAAATAGAACTGTCTGAAGACCACCACACTCTCTTCCATGTTTCCACATCTTAAATGCAGGTTTTCCCTTTCAACAGAATAACACAATAAAAAGGGAGAGTGAGTAGGGATAGTCTGATCTGAAGAAAAACTGAGTATGATGGGAGAAGCTTTCAGCCACAAAGCACAGCCTAAAGAGAAGAAAAAACTCAAGGTAGTAAATACAGTACCAGTTCCATGTCAAAAACTTTCAAGTTCACTTACTTATAACTGAAAAATAAAGAAGTTTGAAGATGACAGTGATAACATTCTCTCCAATTTGTGACCCACAGTGTTCCAGCAGACGAAATGGAAATAAATCCTACCAAATTCAGTCCATCTTTTCCTAAACAACCCTGCCTGAGGATTGCAAATATATTCAATTTAATCATTCTCCCCAACATTAGTGCTAATACACTAAATAGCTGAAGGCCAAAGTGACGCAATGATCTGTGCTGGCCTGCTTTTCAACACCAACTCTATTTTCATGTTATGATATCCAAACATTACTGGATCCGTCAAAACTCTGGCTCAGTCCTAGCAGGAAATAGTCTGTGAAGGTTCTGGAGCTTTTGGAACTTAGACGAATATACTCTGTCCTTCAGAGTGCATGAACCATTCAGCCTGTTAGATGTTTAGATTGCTGAGAACAGTATACAGGGAAATATAACTGATAAGAGACAAGAACCATGACAGAGATGAGGGCAGAAGGGCATACAGGTACATCAAGGAAACCAGATCTGTAAGGAAAAAAAACACTTAAGAGCCTATTGTGACTTTGAGGACTAAAAAGAAAAGAAAACCAGATTAGAGACAGACTAATAAAATATAGAGATGAGTTAAAAGAAAATTAAAAAATGCAATGGCAATAAAATTTAACACACGTAGAAAGAAGACAGAGACAAGAACAGCAAAAGTAAAAAAGACACAAGAAATGACACATACAGCATGAATGTAAATAATTGCTATTTTTACTTCAGCAAAAGATAGTTTGCATTTCAGAAGTACCTTTTCACTGGGAGAAATAAGACTGCCAGCACTAACAGCTTTGGTCATTCAGGAAGAGATACCATCCACATGCTATTCCTTGGTATCAAATACACACCCCGAAGCCTTCTCTCACAAACTGAGGCCCTTAACAGAAGATGCTACTAAAGACTGCCATTCCCAGCTGTATTTTCCCAGAATGTCCTGGTAAGGTCAACTGCTACACTGTGCCTCAGGAACAGACAGGCTGGACATACAGGCGTTATATCCACCCCAAGAAAAACATTTAAATACTAAAACGAACTTAGTATAGCTAGACTAAAGCACAGTCTTTTGCTATTCCATTTGTCTGAGATTATGAACTCTGTACCTTATGGATTTGGGGAGAGTAAAAGCACGGACAAAAAAAGATGAACTTTTCCCAATGCAAGCAGCTATTATAATGCAAATTTGCTGTCACATAGTTGCCCCTTCCAAGGGACAGGGACATTTGTGCTTGCTTTCATAATGCAGTGGTGACATGAGTTAATTACACAGCTCCTGTTAATTGCAGAGCACCCTGCATGAACACCAAGATTTGCTAGTATGTTGGCAGCAAAAAGCCCGTTTAAACCCCCCCTCCTCCCACCATACCCCCCCCCCAACCCAACAAAAACCCCACAGTATTTCCATTTAAAGAAAAAAGGGAAAAAGCACTTCCTGAGCCCTTACAGCCCTCAGTTATCAGGGACTGAACTACACTGCATTTCTTTATGATCACCACAGCATTCCTAACGCTAAAAGCAGACTCGTGGTATTAATAATAATTAATATTAATGCAAAGGAGGGACTGGGCCAAATAAGAACGAGGTATAAAGGATGAGCTATATTAATACCTGGATTTTTAGAGATGTGGATGTGTAAAATCATGTTGTTGCTTGGTTGTCAGTCAAATTGTCTTGCAATAGTTTCAACCTCAATTCTTCTAAAATCAGGTTGCTTGCAAATTGATTTGAAATGTTGCTATTATATATGTCTCCCCTGCAGATTTTAAAGTTTCACGAATCATATGAGTCCTTGCCTTTTTATCTCAGTGTTGCACAGCATGGGGAAGTGCTCTCAGATTTGTGATGGGGGATTTCCTTCACTGTGAAACGCTAAAGTGTCTTTGTAGGCATAACCAGTCCAGATATTGGAAAGGGAATCTTCATAGTTAGCTTGTGTTTTCCTTTTCTAATCACACACACTACCAACATGTGTGTGTATGACTCGTTTCTCTAACACAAAAGCAAAGGAAATCCTGATGCGATCCAACAGCCAAACGAGGATGCATTATGGTCTCTCAGGCAGAGCACTACCATGCATAGACATCTTCTACCTTCTCTTAGATACACACTTGTAAGAGAAAGCGGGAGTACAGCTCTTATACAGTTTATCAGTTAGATGCTTTTAAGACTTCTAGGTCTTCAATTTAAGGCCCACAGCAATTGGGCTCTACTGAAAATCAACAGTAATGTATTTCATTGCAAAAATGTACCTAAACACTGCAACAAAATACCTTATTTTCAACTCTGCACTCCAAAGTGTTCAAAGAAATCCCCATTTTAAAATTAGTCTTAATATCAATTAATCATTCATGTAACTGATCTGATAGATCATTATCCAGTTTGGACAGGCACTGTTTGCGAAGTCAAACAAACTACCTGTTACATTAACTGTGGATTATGCTAAGATATTACACAGGTTTATGTGGTTTAGCCTTTCAAAGCTGTATTAAAACAAAAGCCAATTACTAAACCTCATTATCTGGAGTAATTTAAGGAAATTAAAGGCTTTTGTTCCAAGTACCAGATCAGTATAGCTCTCTCAATAAAAAGGGGATGTATTACCCTCTTCTTTCAAGCAACATTCAGGGAGGTAACTGCTCCATTAAATCTTTCTGATGTTGGTTCATTAGCTGTCCAAAGAATACCCTAAACTAAAAGTCTGCCACAGTGATTAATTCCAGTGCCACAGATAACAAAGGCGTATCTACTCTAGAGAGACAAATCATGCAAAGAGTTTTCACCAGCAACTACTGGCATTCCACAAAAGAGAAAATATCCCATGGGTTCCCATTATCCAGGAACCTCTCTCGGAGGAGGAACTATTCCCATGCTAAGACAAAAAGAGACACATGAACAAAGCACCCTCAGCTGCCCTGCAGCCTCCTTTATGTACCTCCTTTTGTTCCAGGCAGGATTTGATATGAGCACTAAACCTACAGATATAAGCAGTGCTACACTTTCCATCCTTGCTTGTGTGTTGCATTCCCAGGCATACAAAGACGAGGAGCACCATGAATTGTGAGTCCAAAAAAATTGTCTCAGCAATGAAAAAAAATCAGAAAATATGGCTGAAATTTGCATATTGACTAAAACTTTTTTTTTCTCCTACTCTATTCCAGACATTTCTGTCCTAACCTTGATACCTGACTCTATATAGTACATCTATTTTGAGAGTCTCTTAAGATGCTGATCTCTTTGCATACAAGGAATTGCAAGATGCTTTTTGGAATAGAGGTGACTGGAAAACACTTTCATAATTAGAGCCAGCAAACTCATGAAAATTCCCTGGAGAGCTACAGTAGCTGATACCATTATCCTGCCCTTGAAAACTCATCTGTGCTTCCTACATACAAAATCAATAGGGTGTTTGTGCCATTTTTCTCCCATGAGAAATTTCTACCTATGATAAATTTCTGTATGAGGCAGGGATTTTTTTTTCCCAGATAACTAATGGTCTGGGTAATGCGGCACAAAAAGAAGGAGAAAGTTATTTTTTCCATCAAGTGTGATTCATGTATGTATCTGATAATCAACTTTCCCCTTCAAAGTATTCTTAACACTGAGTGACTCACACAGTAATTGTACCAAATGAAAAAGAAGACAAGGCAAGTAGAAAATTTTTACCTCTTTGCCTCCATTTTGGGGTATTTCTAAGAAAACACAGAAGCAGGTTTGACAAGTGCTGTATAATTTCCACTGTCTACCAGCCTCTTGGGATACCCAAAACTTAGTAAAATGGAAAAGGCTCTGCAGTAACTCTGCCGACAGAACTGCAATCTGCATTCCGGACCTGACTGATAAGGGGGCAAACTTCAGGGGAGAATTTTGCATAATAAAGACTTTCAGTAGACTGAGCTCCAGAGAAAGATTTTCCAACCAAATTCACAGCAAATGGCACAGTGGAGGCTGGGGGAGCACCCCTGTCACACAGCCTTATGAACTTATTTCATGAAGCTAGCCTTATAAAACATGATCATCTTGTGGCTGGGGTGGTCCTCCTGTCCTCCACAGGCAGTGAGTCTCTCTCCAGAAGGATTTCCTCCAAAGTCCTGTGTGCCTGATGGATAAAACCAGACTGTCCATGGTTTTAAAGTTTGCTTTGTTTCATGAGAAGACAAATTACACCACTTAGTCTACCTCATTAACATTAACAATAATGATGTTATTTGGTTTAGCCTTAGATGAAATTCCATGAGAAAAGGCAGTGTAAGACCCCACTATTTTTTATTACTGAATATTTGATGGTTTTAATTCCAAACATCAGCCATAGCTGACTCGGCTGAAAGTAACTTAAACAGCGTTCTGTCCAATAGTGTCTTATTTAATTTTCCTTTCTCCTGGTTAAAATTACCGAATCTTTCCAGTGATGGTTCTCCCCATGCAGGTAGGAGAGACCACAGGAGGAGTGGGGCAGGACTTGCAGACAGGACTCGGGGAATTGTCATTTTACCTGCTGCAGCAGTCAGGCTGTCCAGTAACACCAAATACATGAACACCAGCCCTCTGTGTTAGCTACTGGCTACTGTCAGTTTTCTTTTCCTCTAAAACCAAACAGCACAGAGGGAGAAGTGAAAAATGGAGGACTAAATAAGCCAAATATAGCACCCTTGATAGATGCAAGGCTTGCATGAAAAGTAACACCTGCACAGGATTTAGTATAACCTGTATTCTCATTCCTGTTGTTGCCCCACTCATATACTGTATTGGCTCTAATTGGAAAGTTCAAAGCTGTGTTTGCAAGCTCCCACATTTAGATCCAGCTGGGAACCTGTGAAAGTAAATGTTTATTTACCTGTCTGAATTCTCCAGGTGGACACCAAAGAGCTGAAGAGTGCACCCCCACATTTTAGTAAAGAAGGGAGTGCATGTTGCACCATATCAAACTGTAGCTGGATTCTAGATACCATGATGCAGAAAGAAACTTTAAAAAAATCCCCAAAGTATTTCTCTTTAACACACTATGTCTTGGGTTTTGCGCTGGTTTTTTTGCACAATGGCTTGCAAGAGAGATGCTGAGCTAAAGAAAGGGCATGCCAGCAGCATGGCCGGTCAGCAACTCTGCCCTTCCCTTCCACTGCATCATGCAGATCTGGGTCTCAAAACGGACAGGTAATGGCTTAAGGTCCTCTCTGCAATTTCCCCCCTTGACACTAACTTGAGCACCGAGAAGTCGAGTTCCTCAAAAATCAGGCCAAGATGGCTCAGAACCAGATGTCTGCAATTAGAAAAAGGTTTTCAAAGTCTGGTCACAGGCAGGCAGTAAGTCACTGGGGTGAGATGAACCTCAGGAGTTCACCTTCCCCTTCTCTAGGGCTGATAACACCTGAGCACATGCAGTGATCGTTGCCTCTACTCAGCTCCAAACACAATGAAATGCTACTTCACCACTGCACCCAGTGACCAGAGAAGGCCATGCTCCAAAAAACAGCCCATCAAAATGCCATAGTTTTCTTGAATCTGGTTGTTCCTCTTCTGTTCGCATCAGTATATCTAGGACTGGTGACTATTGCTGTGCTAATCCTTAGATGCTGGTGGTTCATTAGGATAATCACTGCATTGGGATTTTTTCTTCTGCTCTTTAGTTTGACTAACTCAGATCACCCTGGAAAAACTGTCTTTGAAGCTAAAACTTGCCATGTTTTCTCTTGTCACAGTACCAAAAGCTTCTGGAATTTTTTCAGGAAGCAGAATGCCAGCAAAAAGATTGAACAGCTGGGGTCCTCACATCTGCTCCCAGGTCTCCCTAAACCTGTGGCCAGGAACCATCTTCCTGTCTGGCCCTTGAGAAAGAGTGAGAGGAAAGTGACCTCCAAGTGTGTGGCACATGGAGCCAATTCCCCTCTGAACACACATCTGATGGAGCAACTGCTCTAACAGAAAAATCCAGAAGAAAACTTTGAGAGTGGCAGAATACCAAAATCAATACAGCGATACAATCGAAGTGAGCTCTAGTACAGAAAGCTCAAGAGGGAACGCAAAATTATTGTAGGAGCTACTTAACTTAATGCTTTTCAAAATGCCACTTGGCTCAGAAACAGAGAGATTCAGAACCTGCTAAGTGTGTTTAAGCACTTGGAACTGTAGCACTTAAATGACCAACAAAACCATTATTGCTCATTATTCAAAGCACGAAATACCACGGAGAGAAGGGCAGCTGACTTTCTGGCTAGAAGTGCCCATTAGAGAGGTGCACTTAGGGATATATAATACCGGAGCAACACAGAATTTGCAATAGAGCTTGGCTTCTGCTCCCAGCTTCATGGCTGGCTTGTCTCCGAGTTTTTTCAATGTAGTTCTCTGGGGCTTGGGCTCCCTGCTTGTGCTTTGCGAAGAGACCTAAGTAACCTTTTGTGTGCAGAAGCAGCAGATATCTTTGAATTAATTTCTGGCCCTCCTGCTGGACTCTTCACTTCCATGTACCACCTTCCTAATGCCAGGCAAAGTGAATTGCTTTGGACTTCTCCAAGTACTCTTTCTGGTAGTGTCACCCTCAGAACCAAGAAGGCATTACACAAGATAGCTGATTGTATTCAAAGGAAGGTATTTCATTTTAGTACTTTCCAGCAGACCTGATCTAGATCCAGTTTGTCCCAGGACAGCACAGTAGTCTACACCACGGTGGTCTGTGAAGCAGACTTGAGTATTCTCAATATATATAAAGGGGTTGGAAAATGAAAGAGAGTGTGAGAGGGTATGAAAAGGTAATTAGAACAAGTAACGAATACAGCTTTGCAGACTAAAATCCTGATTTGTAGCAGAAAAAGTGAAGACCAAAAATAACCTATTGTGTTAGGTTTGGGTTTCCCTGTATTTGGCTACCATCTCCCTCTTTTCTTTTTTACTTTTTAGAAAGAAAAATAGCTCCCCAATGGAGGTTTCTCTGAGCTCCAGCAACATTGGCACTACTACGGACTGGCTCCTTTCAAGAGCGCTCTCTCATATTAATCCTTCACATAGTGAAGAGCTGCCACTGAGCAGGAGGATCTCAAACTTTGAAAAGAGGAAACATGAGTTAGGGGAGTTAAGAAAAACCACCTGGGCTTGTTAAGGCATTGCTGCCTGAAGGAAACAGCACAATGCCCAAATACATGCAACAGCTTGACAGCAAAGCCAAGGCCACAGTTATTACTGGTAGCAGAAGCCAAACACAGAAAATACCAACAGGTCTGGGAGATGGTATGAAGAGATGTTACCATCATGTAGCTGTATTAAAAAATGTATTTGTCTGATATGCAGCGGGGCAACATTTGTTTACTTCTGCATGAGTCTATCAATAAAGAAATATTAAATTAACCCTTTTCCAGAAGCACTCACAATTTTCTCAGTGAAGTATAACACTAAAAAAACTACTTTAATGTTTTTCAAAGTTGATATTTTTCTCCCATTAGCAAGTTCTTTGTCCCAAGGACATTTAATTTTTAGATCAAATAAATAAATTCAGGTTTTTTTTACACTGGAGTTATGAACATGGCTTTGTGGGAAAAATGCACATCTTGAAACGGAAATGTTATAACAGGCTTTTAGACTTCTCCAAAATGGTGGTTTCCTTTTGCTGCAGAGTGAGACTTCTGAGGAAACTACTCCAGATTCACTGCTCATGAAGTACACTCATAATTTGGATAATTAACTGAATGGCACAGAATCATTATCTTTTCCCTAAAGCTGTTTTTTTCCTGTAGGAGTTTTCCCAATTTAATTTAACACTGTCAGTTTTCCCTAGTTAAATTAATACTGCCAAATAGGTAAACAGTTCAGAGCTTGCTTAGTCTCAAACTAGAGCTGGGCAGACAACTTGCAGTGTTTTTTCCTGCGATTTTAAGTATGATACTCTTACTTCCTTGTTTTCAAAAACGAAGAAACATTTTTAATCCTATTCTTGATTGCTCCTATGAGGTAAAGCAAAAAAAAAACGGCAAGAGGACATTGTTCAGAAAAACAAAGCTCTCTTTGCCCCATCTGCCAGTCGCACTGCCATCACTGCTCTTTGGCTGTGAGCAAATGCTGACTATCAATATGTATCAGGAGAACTGAAGTTACACAAAATGCCACTGACATTTTTCCCATACTGAAGTTTTGGGAAATGCTGGCAAATTAGGCAAGCTGAGCATCACTGAGGCAAAAAATACAAGTAAATGTAAATTCAAAGGAATAGCACAGAAATTCAAAGGAATAATTAAAGCAAACCCTCCTGAGTTACAGCATGCTGCCTGGGTGTTTGAAAACAAGCCCCAGGGAGTGGTTACGGAGAGGCCTCTTCACTGAAGTGGCCAAGGATGTTCTCAAGGGCTGGAGAGCATCCCTGCATGCAGAGGACACTGGTACCATGCAGCACAGCTTGCCTTTGGCTGGGCTGCAAAGGGAAAGCATTTTTTTATATCCTGTAGTTTCACACTTATTTTATAAGGAACCATGCAATTTCTGTCAAATCCTAACCAGTAAACAGAAAAAAAATAAACAGAATAAACAGAAAAAAAGGAAGCAGAATTGAGAAAAAAAATGAAACACATCTGGATTCTCTACTGACAGTCATGAAACACATAATTTTCCTTCTGTGTAGACCTCTACTGCTTTCTCTGTTTTGCTCTGAGAAGACAAATTTTCTCGCCACATTTTCTTTGAAATGTTTATCACCAGGAGCACTGCACAGACCTGACAGGGAAACCACAGAGCCCCTGCGAGCAGATGAGCCCATTATAATCTTTTGCTTGAGGCCAGCATCAGTGGAGCCAAAGTACTGTCCATACACCTGATTAGCTGAGGTGGCTACATGGGTCAAAAGGACTGAATTATTTGTTCCTCCATTTCTTCAGGTCATACCTACAGTTTATAAGTTGATTTCCCAAGCACACCAGTGTACAGCTCACAAAGCCATTTTTACTTTCTTTCATGCTGCAATAGTTTCAAAAATCTCCTCTTGACTTCATTTCTGTGATGTGCATCCACTTGCTGGCCTCCATTGCACTTCCTTCCTCTCTGACTTGTGAATTACTCATTCTGACTGTCATTTAGCTCAATTTACTTTCAATTTGCAATGTCATTCGAAAAAAGCAGAGTAGATTTATCCTCCTATCCTATCCTAACCTATCCTACCCTATCCTATCTCATCTGCATGCATTAGGAATGGTATCAAAAGGAGAAGGAACCAGAGTGCAAAACTTTTTTTTATGTCTCTTCTGCCAGGAATAGATAACAACACCCATTTCTGAAGAGTTCAGCAGTAGTTGCCACTTAAACAATATAACTATATGGTAAACAATGGTGTACCAAATGCATAACGAATGCTGATGGACAAAAACTCTAGTCAAAGTTCCCACTATAACAGAAGAATTTTTTCCCCTCAGTAAATCATTTTGCAAGGCTTTCCCTGAAATTAGATTTCCCTGTAGTTCAGCTGAAAAGGCATGGAAGAGATTACAAGAAAGTGGTTGATGAACGAACATCAACAAACAAAACAAACAAAAATTTGAAGGACAGGGAGGAATGATGAGGAAATACAGCTGCTTTTTTATTTAAGGAAGAATAAAAAGTTTCTTTAACCTTGAAGGAAAATAACCCTGTTAAAGAAAAGGAAACCGTCACTGCCAAGGGTCTACTGCAAGAATAAAGCCTGTGATCAATTTCTCTATCACACAGTGGGGTGAAGGCACAGGGACTGGTGGAGGGGTGCTGGTTCCTGAGGATAACCTGGGCAGGCAGTAGCAGCAGCCCCTTTCACTTTGGGGCAGTGGTGCCTCTGTACAACTGAACCCTGCTTTGATGGGGAGCCCCAAGAAGATGAAATCACTAATTGAAAAAGCTTCCACGTGATACCTGCCAAGTCTAGATTAGGGACAATGTGGGCCGTTCTTGGACAAAGTCCTTTTGCAAGAGTGATGCCACCCAGGTAGCACAGCCAGCAGGAGGAGCAATGTAAGGGATCCTGCCCTGCCTCATAGCAATGGATTACTAACCCCCTGGCCCTGGCCCCTAAATCCCATGGGTGTTGAAATCTGGGTTTGCCTTCTGTTTACCTTCATTTTTCTCCATATATTTGAAAATCTACATGCCTTATTTTTGCTTACTCTTCCCAGATTTTCCAAATGTGTTTTAAGTTCTTACAGGTACTGCCATTTCCTGCCCCATTCCAACAGGCTCAGCTCCTCCGGTGCATTACCAGGGAATCAGACAGCCACAGTGCTCCTTCTTCCTTTAGAAAGAAGTGAGAAAGGTAAAAAACAGTTCAGTGCCAAAGGGCTCAAGGTCTAACTCTGCTCTTTTATCACATGCCGCCCGGTATCTTGCCCTGGGCACAGCACCTTTCATGCACGGGGGCTGCCTGGGCTGCTGCCTGCAGCTGCAGGTAGCAGCATTCACAGCTCAGGGCAAACCCAACGGCGTGGTGAGAGCTCATGTCATCAATCACACAAACTGCACCTTATGTAACTTCATTTCTGACTCATGATTCAGAGTGAAACGGTAGGATTTACTATAACCCACCTAATGCCAAAAGAATACACATATTAAAAAAAGCCAAAATTGATTTCTTGTAGTTTTTATTTCTTCCTTCAGCTCTCCTTCCCCTTTCTCCACTTCTCACTTTCATGTGATGCCAAGCCACAGACTCTCCAGGCAGTTTCCCAAAAAAACCTATGCTTAAGATGGACTTTAAGGAGCAAATTTTCAGCCCAGGGATTTAGCTTTCAATCTCTGATTAACAGTACTAGCAGCTCAGCAGCTAAGCTTTTGTGCATAGCACCAAGAATTTACCCACAACCATTTAAGCTGAGGGGTTTCATGAGCTTTTGGTTGTTTGATTTAGTTCAGCAACTGCTCCAAAGCTGTTTGTTCCAGCAGCAAAACCTTCAGGACAGCTCTGCATCCAGTACTACACACAAGTCGTTGAGTGCAGTCACTCAATGGTTTTTAAATTCATGACCTTGGGCAGCATTTTCACATTTCTTTTTCTGAACCACAAAAGACTGGATAATTTACTGTCTTGTTTCAAGTTAAAAGGACATAGTTAGCCTAAAGTAAGTCCTTAACAGGCACTTTTTTCTTCCCAGTGAACAGGACAAGACTGTGTTGAGAACTTCCCATATTAAATGCAGAAGATAAACTATCTTACTGATGCTATTTTCCTCCCCCAATCTGTTTGTCTTTAACATCTTCTGTAGGAAAGTTTTCAGCAAGATGCTTTCTCTATTTTGGACTTTCATACAACAATAAATTTTAAAAAATCTTCCAACAAAATAGACTTGTATTATCTGTTTTGACACAGATAACGTCTTCAATTTCTAAATTACTGTAAAGCCTGTAACAAGTAAGGATAGCAATAATTTTGATGAGGATTTTATAAAATGTTAATAAACACCATCTTTTGCACTTGCATCTTTTGTCTCAATGCTCAAAGCACCCAACAAACAGAAATCAAAACACTTTCTAATCCTAGAAATATAGCCTAATATTATGCCAATTTTCAAACTGACACGATCAGAGCTAAACCGACAGAGAAGTGCACTCCAGAGCTCTGGTTCTCCTTTCTTTATGTTCATCCCTGTACTCAGCACTGGTTAGGCCACATCTCAAGTACTGTGTCCAGTTTGGGGCCTCTCGATTTGGGAAGGATATTGAGGTGCTGGAGAGTGTCCAAAGAAGGGCAGTGAGGCCTATGAGAATCAGATGAGGGAGCTGGGGTTGTTTAGCCTGGAGAAGAGAAAGCTTAGGGGAGATCTCATCATTCTCTACAACTACTTGAAACGAGGTTGTAGCCAGGGGGGGAAGGTCTCTTCTTCCAGGCAATCAGCAGTAGGACAAGAGGGCACAGTCTTGAGCTGCGCCAGGGGAGGTTTAGGTTGGACATTAGGAAGAAGATCTTTACAGAGACTGACTGGGCATTGTAATGGGCTGCCCAGGGAGGTGGTGGAGTCACTGATCCTGGAGGTATTTAAGACAGGACTGGATGGGGCGCTTAGTGCCATGGTCTAGTAGACAAGGTGGTGTTAGACAAACATTGGACTCGATGATCTCAGAGGTCTTTTCCAACCTGGTTGATTCTGTCATTCTGTGATCCTGATGTTCTGTTTTTAGATCTCATCTGGTCTGAAGCCACATTCTAAAGTGGGAGTAAGCACAATTGCTAGACTGCAGCATAATAATGGTGCTTTCTTATATAAAACCAATAGAAGAATAACTTCTGGATATCTGATAAAAGAGGCCTTATTAATAAAGTCACATGTGCACACTGCAAGAAAATCTGGGACTCCAGGAAATGGTCAGAGCACTCCAGTTGCTGGTTTGTTGGTTTGGGTTTTTTGGTCACATCACCATGCAGCATAAACTTTTGATGAAAAAACAGCATGCAGGGTATGTCACCTAGATCTGCAGTACATGGACCGGTGCTTTTCTACTATGAGACAGGATTAAAAGAAGCTATACAAAGAAATTAACAGAACTCAACAGCTCTTGCCAACCAAAATCTTGAGTCTTTGCTTATGCTAATCACGTTTACAACCCTTTGCAATTTGCCATCATATTTTAATTTTGGTATGTTATTTGGCCCAAATAAAAAGGACAAATCAAGGAAAATCTAAGCAGAACTCAATATCTGAAAGGATGGAATGACATCTGGTAAAGAATTAGTGAAGTGACTGTAATCTCTTCCTCAATCTTAATTGAGGAAGAGATCACAATCACAAAAGCTCTGCAGCGACAAAATGGAAGATACCAAAACTGAATGTCCAAAAGAAAGCCTCCATAATTTAGAGGAAAAAGAAGCCAGAGTAAGCAACACGACTTCTTCTTCAGAGAGCCTTGCAGGTTGGAAACAGTCTTTTTTTTATGACTGTAGCAACTGGTCTGAGGAGATCTATCCCTTCTAATAAACTTTGCTTAACACCTCAGTGTTCTTTCCGTTGTAGATCTCAAACTGCATTGCTAAACAGGGTGCATTAAATTCACATTTATGAAAGGAAAACATATATATAGAGAGAAGGACTACTAAACACTGAGTCAGTGCTTGATCTCAGACAGGAATCACAGGGAAAACCGTCTACCCACCTTGCAGCCAGGGGAAGTTTTGCAACTGGTGTTAGCAGGAACAGGGTTTCCCCTAGCAATCTGATACCTCTACCATTTCCCTGGTAGGGTTAGCAATTCCAGAAGAGTCTCATCCAGGTAAAGCCATGTCGCTGAATTTGCCTCCAGAAGGCTGTCACCGTAATAGCAGTAAGTTATGCACGGCATCATTAGGCGGTTGCAGCAGAATGCACAGTTCTTAGATGACACCTTTTGCCTTGCACATTGGTTATGATTTATAATCATATACCTTAAACAGAAGAAAGCATCATCTGGGCCCCATATCCAGGCAAAAATGACCTTAGAGCACCCAGAAAGATAGGCCTGATAGACAAAACCCATCTATTTCAGAGCTGATTTCATCATTTTGTACATCTGTTCAGTTCATTTCATTTGGTGTTAATATAATCTGCTTCACAAGAATCTTTACTAATGAAATAGTTGTTAAAGAATAATAATTTGCTTGATTGACTACTGCTCTCTCTATTGCGGCCTTTCCTGGATATCTCTCATGCTGCAGATACTGGGAACAAGCCAGTCACTGCAGGGATTTTTCCAAAGAACCGTAGTGAGATATATGAACTTTTTTAAACAAAGTCCTCTCGTGCCATCATGAGAAGACCATTCTTCTGCTCCCTTTTGGGCACTCTCTTTTCTTATAGAATTGTTATGCAATTTTTATGTAGATTTTTATCATACAATTAATGTGTGAATGTAGGATGGCATGCCTCAGTGGAGAGAATGACAAAGACAAAATGGGGCAGTTATGGCTCCCTTCTTTCTTTGTTCGGATGTGGTTTGGGGGTTGGTTTGGGGTTTTATTTATAGCTTTGATGGTGATTTTCACTTTGCCTTCCATTTTTGTCATCTACCTCCTGAACATTGTCCAATCTAGGGAGAACAAGACACTCTTCATATTGACTGTCTGCAGTAATGCTTTAGTGACAGGAGAGGTGCTTAACTCCCCTCCTTATCCTCGTGGATGAAAAGTTCATGCTCTTTGATTCTGACATTTACAGCTAGCTGAGGGCAGCTGGTTAGAAATGAGCCCAGGTATCCTGTACATTTATAGAATCACAGAATTTCCTGAGTTGGAAGGGACTCATAAGGATCACTGAAGTCCAACTTCTGGCCCTGCACAGGACAGCCCCAAGAGAGTCACACATTATGTGCCTGAGAGCATTGTCCAAACGCAAGCACTTCTTGAACTCTGTCAGGCTTGGTGCTGTGACTCCTACCCAACCACCCCCTGGGTGAAGACCCATTTCCTAATATCCAACCTAAACCTCTCGACACAACTTCAGGCCATTCCCTCAGCTACAGGGAACGCTACAGAAAGGTGTGTTACAGAGAGCCCTGAATAACTGCTCACTGCTTCGGAAACCCCACGTGGTGCCGTAGGACAATGCAACATTAAGATGCTCATTGTTGTCCAAGACAGCTGCAAAATCCTATCAAAGAGCTCGACAGACTAACTGGCTGGAGTACAGTGCTGAAGAACAATATTGCTTTGCTATTACCCCACTAGCTCACGAAGCTCTCTCCACTGCACAATATAGACATGCCCTTCAGAGGAAAAACTTAGTTCTTTTTATTAAGTGACAAACTCCTGACTCAGTTGGTGCCTCAGTTTTTACATTCCTATCTTCAGGTTTTTGGAGCTAAATATACTGCTACATGTTGCATGCCATAAACTGCAGCTGAATCTAATTAGTCCTGTATCCAAAATCATCCAATATCCAAAATGTCACATCCGTATTTATCTGAAATATTACAAACTTTCAGTCTTCTCAGGCATAATTAAAATTTGTACTCTGTATATGCTTTTCCCCTCTGGAAAAAATAATGATCTATTACTTTAAAGGCATCAAAGCATGGTTGTATGATTGGCATCTGACAGATTTCATTAAAGTCATCTTTCTTTGAAAAGTGAGATCTATAATTCCATTTAATGTAGGACTACCTCTGTGCATTTTATACGTGTAGACAGTGAGAATGCCTGTATTTTCCCTCTTTTTGGAAAGTAAATCTGTTTCTGGTATTACAGAGCAATACATTGAAGCAAGTGAAATTAACACTAATTTTGTATTTGAATTTAATGTATGCAATATATCCTATAAAAATGTGTGTGTGTGAACTTATTTGATGGAGTTAATGTCTGTCTTACTGCTGGTTTCATAAACGTGGCTTAACACCTCAAAGAGTGCTTTGCTGTTCAGAACCCCACCGACCTATCCTTCAAGACTCTTCAGCTTTCTATCCTAAAGTGCAACCACAGCAGCCTGCTCCCACACACTGCTGGACCAGAACATCAGCCCACAAATGGTCTGGGTTTCTGTGCGTACTCATCAGAAGGCTGAGGACCAAGAAAGATGAATTGGTTTTTTTCCCCAATATTACAAGAAAGATTCAACTCATTGCCCCACTCAAATTTGCATGTCTTGCTTATTAAGTGTACTACAGTCATCAGCTAACCACAGTTCTACTAATTCCCTTATTTGAATGTTCTTTCATTTAATACTTCCTGCAGTAACTGCAATCAAATTTCAGGGCCCATTGTCTGGGAAAGTCAAATGACATATGAAAATAAGATTAAAGCATCTTTTTAACTCTAAATGTCAAATATACAAGACTCTACTGTGAATTTTCACCAAATGAGACTCTCATTCTTTATCCTCTAATTAGCTATATTGTCCTTTCTACTCTATTCCTTTTCCTTATAGCTATTGGTTAAACCCTTACGCTCTCGTCACTTACTATACTGAACTGAAGGAAAAGGGTATATCAAGATAAAGTATGCCAGAACCCAAAGTAACTTCTACAAACATAAACCCAGACTTTCAGAAGGGCTTTCTTCCAATGGCCCTGAAGTAAATCCCACTCACAATTTGGAATCTGTTATTTGTATTTGATTAGTATAATTCAGAATTATGAATAGTGCCATCTATTAATAATTATTCATCATTACCATTATTACTTTAATCACAGCAAGTACAGCTACCTACTTGGGATCAAAAATACACTTGCATCTTTAAGGGGCTTATCAAGGTTTTGCACATGGATGACACTACTTCAGGACAGCCACATAAATAAATACAAATTAAATATAAATTAATATAATTGAACATGTAAAAGAAATATCTTTTAATTTATGCTATATAAATATAATCTGATATGAAAACTCTTTTTTTTTCCTGGCAGCAGATAGTTCACCTTTTCCCTACCAAGGGAGGAGTGAGAATTACTGATTAGTCAATACAGGGTTGAGAAAGAAGAATTTATTTTGGATCAAGGGAAATAAATGATGAAGGAATCTAGAAGTGTCATTATATTAATACATGACTTAGCAAATTTACAGGGAAGGCAAAGGGAGTTGCCGCACTCAGTGTCTCCCCTTCTCCCAATGCCAAGTGTAATTATAGATAGCAGCAACGTGTTGACAATAAGCTTGAAAGGAGAGAGGGAAGTGGTGGGAATAGAAATGTAGCATCATATATTAAAAAAAACCCCCAAACAACAGGAGAAACACCTGAAAATGCAGTGACCTTCTCTCCCCACAGCCAGACCCGTGGCAGCAGTGTGTATCTGCAGTTAAACAGAGGGTGGCAAAGCCTGTAACGGCACAAAGATCACAAAATACCCCGCGAAGCCACAGAAGGAAGGAAACCAGTAGCATTGCCTCATAGTCTGCTTATTTTACAGCCAAGTGGACTGCCAAGCAACTAAGCTGTAACAAGCTCCATATTTAGGGGAAGAAATGTTTGTCTTCAGTCTGTCCCTGCTTGCAAATGGCAAGTGGAGGGCATTTCTAGGCCAGATAACTTGAGTACAGCATGTTCCCTGAGCCCCAAGCCTGTGCTGCTGAGCAGCCGGTGTTAATCACGGGAACAGTTGACACACATGCCTTGCCAGAGTCCAAGTTTGTCATCATCACTGTGACTTTCACTCTCTACTGTTCAAAACAAAACACAAAAAAAGCCCCCAAAAAACCTGCAGTTACTCAGGAATCTGAGATTCCCACATTACTTAACAAGACTGTATCTGTTTAGGATTCATAAATGACAACCCTTGGTTACAAAAAGAGTTTGATCTGGTTGTCTAAGCATGTGCATCCGAAGCCGTTTGAGATGAACAGGGTAGCTGATACGCTGACACAAAGCACAGACAGAATGCCTGCAGGGACCAACAGCTGGCAGCCAGGTGAAATACATTCCATGGCATCTGAAATGGCTCTAGTTGGCTCATTTAGGCAACTGATCTGAGCCCTAAATGACCCCTTCATGTCATGATGCTACAGCTGCATCACCCAGCAATGAAAACGGATTAGTATTACTATCAAAAAGCACCTGTATAAAAGTACAAATACATATAGCGTGTACGTCTGGAAGCACATCTTACATCACTCACAAAGACTAAAAATGTAACATTCCTTCTGAATAAAAGCACATATGGAAGACATTCACCCAAGAGAACCATTTTGTAAACACAATGCTCAAGGTTGAAGAAGGATGTGATTAGGGCAAATAGCAAAAGATGCTAAAGGATAACACTTCAAGACCTCAGGTAGTCCAGTCCCTGTCCCAGGACATCTTGCTGCTGGAGAAGGATAGTACAGAAGGAATGAAACAAGCCTATCGATCACACACAAAAGGGGGACAAAATTACCCCAGCCTGGGCCACTGACACCCGTAAGATTATTTCAGGGATAAATCTAGTTGGTCAACCTCAGCACTGCTAGCCCACAGGAGAAAGATGCCATTATCTGAGTGCTTATCTCATTACTAGCTTTTTAGGAAGCACCTGTGTAACAGTTTGAATCAAAACCACTACACACCTGACCATCTTTATTTAGAAGATACCCCTGCTACCCTGACTCAGCTTTCTGTCATCAATGTTTTCCAGGATCCTGCCTAATGGTGACAGAATAACATTTAGGTGTGATGAAAAACTATAAACTAAGCGTACAAGTAGTACTTCAACCTAGACTGATATTACATTAATGGCCAGATAAAGTATTACGGAATGAAAAAGAATTACTAAAAACTAATAATTTAAAACAATCGGCCAATTTTGAAACTGCCTCTACTTGTAATTTGCTGTTTTACTTCAAATAATAGGATCAAATTAATGATAAAATCACTGTTTTCCTGCAATCTGAAATGATACTAAGAATCACAGTAGAATTCAGCAATGGAAACATCCACTGGCTGATCAGCACTAAAATTTTATTGGAATATGGCTGAAGTGTCTTTGCTTGGGAAATTACTGCATTTAAAGTCGCTATTTTCAGTTCCAAATTTACGATGTCTCACAGCCTTGACAGTTCCTCTCTTTATACCCCAGCACTAAAACTGACAACACAAACCTCCAAATACACAACTGAGAACAAACCTTTTCCTGAAGGAAGATGTAATGTAAAAGCTTCTTTATTACATACAAGCTATACAAAATAAACACTGTATGTACATGTAAAATGCTTACAACATTCAGTATGAGCATATTCTTTTATGTAGTAACTGCCTCAAACATAAGCAGAGAATACAAAAATAGGAACATCAATAACTACATAAAATTCTGCCATTGCTTTAAGCAACTGCTGCTCAGCAAGCACAGCAGCTACCTTCCACTCACCACAGGCACTAGCTGCTAAGCAACTTTTAAATCTTGTTCAAAGCAGATGGAATTAGTGACTCAAATTGGAAGCAGCATTGTGCTGTCCAGAGATGTACTGTGGTGAAAGCGCTTCCAGCTGTAAAGCTGTAGCTGAAGAACCAGATTCTCTTCCTTATCCATTAAAGATGGCCACTGTCAAGTCTACTTGGAGACCAGAAAATCTCACTTAGCAAAAAACCTAACTAGCTAACAGGAACTGATGAAAACTCTTCTCTCAAAATTAGGCACTTAACAAAATAACTCACCAGTTTCCTAGAAAATGTCATGAACTATAAATGCATGAACCAGAGTGGCCATCAAATGGAGCCCGAAGACCAGCCAGATGTGTTTGTAATAGACAAAATGAGTAACTCTGGTTTTTGAGATGCACTGTGCATCAGACTGAGCCTGATCAGCCAAATCACATGCAGTACTGGGAGTCAGTCATGAGCAACAAATAAATAAGTGACAGGTTCAAGACAAAAATATGATAAGACTGCTCCAAGCCAAATAACTGAAGGCCATGTCACAGATAACAATAACTATTTTCTTTAGCTGTCTGTTTGCTTCCCTTCTCCAGGAGGACAGGCTTGAATTAATCTCATTTATCTTTCTTACCATTTCAGGCATTATATGAAAAAATAGTAAGTGTTTCAGCTTCAGAACAGATATATATCCACTTTCAAAATCTTCAATGCCTATTTGTTAACTGAAAATACACATATACCTTTTGGCTACTTATACTTTGGATACTTTGACTCATTCATGCCAAAGACCTAGCTAAGCCCTCTTTGTAGCAAAGCATGTTCTTTAAACCTAATCTGACCACAACAAACTGATAAATGTATTTTTTTAGATTTATTGAAGCAATTTAGTACACCTTTTTATGTTCAGGCAACCTCTCTGGCATGCTATCTGGGCTGTAACAGAGAGGAGAGCATTGAGCTTTTTACAGCTGAAGACTGTAAAGACTAAACGTCCCAGAAGAACCTGAAACGCCAACTCTTGTAAGTGATCATACAGAACATGAAACATGGCATGTTCGGTCATTTTCTCCACGGTCATCTTTAGAGTTCTGACAAATAGGGAGAAAAATTGAGATAGCTCTTTAGTACATTCATAATACATATTCTTCAAATAAGAGATTTTTCAGAGTAAAGGGAAAATTATGCAGCAGGAAAATCTCTGCGGGACCACACTGGCAATTCTGAATGGGTAACTAGGCCTATGCTCAAAAATCCAAGTTCTAACTACAAGAGAAGGAACCGCAGGAAGCTGCAAGACATGTCATCAACAGAGTCTATTTCCTCTGAACTACAAGGTGCTAGATCTAAAGCAAGTAACGGACTGAAAGGGACCTTATGGTAGATGCAGCTAAAAGGAGGGGAGACATCACTAAGGAGGGCATTGATGCATTTGCTGTACTCACTTGTTCATTAGAGAAAGAAAAAGAAAAAAAATGGAAATGCCTCATTTTCACAGGAGCCTAAAATAGCATGGCAACCCCTGAGAAGGCACAGCTGGTACTCAGGCTTATTGCTACCATCAAGGCTGAATGGCCAGCAGGATTAGGAGCATGCCAGGCTCAAACAAAACAGCATCAGGTGCTTTCTTCTCTCCCCTGCTCCCACCCCACCCTGGTCCAAATCACCCACAGTATGAGAATGTCCTAATTCCAGGATCTTCCATGTTGCAGACTTCCCTCTCTCTTCTAGCTTACCACACCTCTTCAGTTTTCTTGTTGCTCAAGAATGAAGATGATCTGACCTCCTCCTTCAGGTTTCCAACCACTCTTCTTCAGTTTATTTCAGTCTCCCAAGATCAGCCATTTAGCCCGTGCTTGATTTTGCAACAGCTTCCAAAATATATGTTGTGCTCAATTCCTATTTTTGTCAGAATCTCAAGTTTTAAAATCAGCTCAAGTTGAACATTTAGATACAGAACAGAACATAAACAATAGGCTGTCTGGTGTAGAGAAACTTTTATATTACCTTTAATAATGGCTTAAGTGCTATTACAAATAATATCGTCATAAATTTAAGGTGGCCCTTCTCATCTTGTGCTGTCAGAATTGTTGACTCTACTACCACAAGAGACAAGTCTCTTCCAGCAGGCAAGTATCTAAGGAAAGCATGGTTGCATCTATGTGTTGGGCAATTAACACTATCTACTACCCATTTTCTTGGCATCCTTCAAATACGTATTGTTAGCTTTTCAGAAATATCACCAAAGGGCCGACTGCACCGCAGCCAGATGAAAGAAAACAAGGTTATTCATTTGTTATGCTTAGAAACCATAGTTCATCTTTGGCAGATGTGAACTTCAAACCCTGTATTAAAGGTCATTCACGCTTGTCAAGAGACTCAAGAACACAGGAAACAAGGTGATTTTCATTTTGAGTTTCTGAAAACTACAAGGAGTGTTATGAAAAACATTAAAACCAAATCAAATAAACCATGACGACATTTTTACATGAATATTAAAGTCCTTTGACCTGCCTGCACTGCTTTGATGCAGTATGTACATTCTTGTACAGTGGTTCATGTACATGCTTATTTCAGCTAAGAAGGTTTATTTCAATTAATCTTAGACCCGCACCTTGTTAACTCAATCTAGTCCCAATTCAGAATCTATAGGGCTTTTTATACCATCTGAATTAACCTTTTTTAAAAAAACCCATACTTTTATTTAAACCTAAGTCAGAGCACATCCAGACAAACCTTGTAAGAGATGATGTACTATTTCTGAGAATAGCAATCAGAAAAGACTGATTTCATCAATCAGACTAAGCTCTCAAGAATCCAGCATAAAGGTTTTCAACACCTATTTGGGCCAAGTCTCTCATGGCTCAAACACACCCTGACATGCTGTTCCCACAGAAAAGGCAACCAGCTGCAAATGGCTAACACTCAAACTTGATTGCAGTGAGACAACTGCTGTTCTTGACTTATTTTGGCACATTAGCATGTTGCTGAAGCTGGTGCAAAATCACTTGGACATTTAAAACTTGAGTCCATGAAGGTTGGTTGTGTTTTGCCTTGGACTCATATAAAAGATCATGGAAAAGGCAGCTTTATAAAGAACAAAATAAGTTACCTCTACTTTTTCTCATAGGTAGCTCTCTATTCATCTTGCAAGGAATGAAAGCAAATTAAATGTTTGATTTTTAAAACATTTAAAATATTTCTTCACTGAATCATTTAGGTTGGAAAAGACATTCAAGTTCACTGAGTTAAACCTTTGACTGATCACCACCTTGTCAATCAGACCATGGCATGAAGTACCATGTCTGGTCATTTCTTGAACACCTCCAAGGATGGTGACTCAACCACCTCCCTGGGCAGCCCATTCCAATCCTTGACAACCTTTTCCATCCAGAAATTCTTCCTGATGCTCAACCTGAACCTCCCCTTGTGAAGCTTGAGGCCATTTCCTCTGGTCCTGTCTCTAGTTACTTGGGAAAAGAGATTGACCCCCACCTGGCTACAACCTTCTGTCAGGTAGTTATAGAGAGCGATAAGGTCTCCCCCAAGCTTCCTTTTCTCTAGGCTAAACACCTCAGCTCCCTCAGCTGCTCCTCATATGACTTGCTCTCTAGACCCTTCACCGGCTTTGTTGTCCTTCCGTGAACTCGCTCTAGCACCTCAATGTCTTTCTTGCAATGAGGGGCCCAGAACTGGACACAGTACTCAACGTGTGGCCTCACCAGTGCCAAGTGCAGGGGGACAATCACTTCCCTGGTCCTGCTGGCCATACTATTTCTGACACAGGCCATGATGCCATTGGCCTTCTTGGCCACCAGGGCCACTGCTGGCTCATGTTCAGATGTCTGTCAACTCCCAGGTCCTGTTCTGCTGGGACTCTTTGCAGACACTCTTCCCTCAGCCTGTAGCACTGCATGGGGGTGTTGTGACCAAAGTGCACGAACCAGCACTTCACCTTATTGAACCTCACACAGTTGGCCTCAACCCATCGATCCTGCCTGTCCAGATCCCCCTGCAGAGCCTTTCTGCCCTCCAGCAGATCAACATTCCCGCCCAACTCAGCCAACTTACTGAGGTTGCACTTCATCCCCTCATCCAGATCATCAATAAAGATCTAAACAGTACCAGGCTCAATACTGAATCCCCCCTGAACACCACTAGTGACCATCTGCCAACTGGATTTGGCACAGTTCAGCACCACTCTCTGTGTCTGGATATCCAGCCAGTTTTTAACCCAGCAAAGCGGGCACTTGTCATGTTCTTGTCCTATCATGATTATCTTATTTGCCAATTATTTTATCAATTAATGTCTTAGATTACTGTTCACAAGTTTATTTTGATTAAATTTAATTCTGACTATAATCACTGATAACTTTTGTTATTATTTGACTGCCCGTCCTCACTTTCTTCTTCAAAATTATTTATTCAGACCAGTTCTGTGAGTTTGGATGCTACAAAGCAGAAACACAGCCAAACAACTGTGATTCAAGTTTAGAATTTAATAGTTGAAATAGTTGTGCATCTTTTCCTTTGAAAGGTATTTCCAGAATGAACTTCAGAAATCAACAGTACTAACAGCCAGATTTTAGCAAATTTAAAAAAAAAAACAACAAAGAACCAATCAAAATAATCCTAGAAGTAAATCAGCAACCTCCAGCAGCTGATTTTTAGAGATGAAATTACAGTTTTTTAAAGCCAACCTGACAGTATGATCCTCCCTTACCTGTACATAAGGCAGCACCTAAGTCACCTGCAATGCAGGCTTCTCCATATCGCCTGCAATATACCTCCAGCACTGTTCTGTCAGTGTGTCTGAAATGCTTCTGGAGATGAGAGAGTAGTCCAATTTCCAAATATATGTAAGCTTTTGGAGTCCCCACACACACGAATAACAAGACTTACTGCCACAGTACTGAACTCCCTGGAGAGAAGCAGGAAGACCACGGCTTCTCATCAGCAATAATATGCTATATAGGGAGACAGCTTCAGGCTTTTCCTTCACTAGGAAAAAACTGCTTTAATTTCAATAAACTAGTCTGTTAAAAAAAAGGCAGTTATAGTTTTAACTGACAACAGCTGTAAAAGTAAAATAAATAAATACACAGATAAATATACACACATTCTACATACATAAACAAAAACTGGCAGGTTCCTTTAAACTCCTTTGTCCATAGTGAGATTGTTCAATGACATAAAGATGCTTCTTTCTTCCTCATGTTAAACCAAAGCAAATCTGGAGTACATACAAATCAGTGTCCTAAAGGAAAATAATTGAAAATGCAGACACCCATATTTGCTGCCAGCCTGCAGACAGCAGCTGCTGCCGGCAGCAACTCGCTCTACAGTGATGGCGGCTGCGCTGACGTTCCAGATTAGAGAGTCATATCTCTTTGTTCCCCCAGGGGAGCCTCTCTGTTTAAGGGGATACTATTAAGGGTGGCAAGTCCAAACATGAGCCTTTTCTTTTTGTCTTTTTTGCATAATTCTGTGTATTTATCTGTATTTTGTGGAAGAATTAACTGAATGTCACTACAGACCCACAAACAAGACATAACCTAACTAAATGCCAGGCACGTAGTTCACTAAACTGCTGCAGTACAGGGCACTGTTTGAAATCTACAGCTTCATTAAATCTACAGCTTCATTCCTCTCTGACAGGCAGCCAAGCCCCACAGAGAGTCTAAGTCATTAGCATACATGCAATGCCCCCGAGCGACCAAGCGAATGTCTCTCTGCATCCAGATGGTCACTGTGATGCACAATGCCCACAAGAGTGCCACCTTCCATGGCGTGGAGGTGTAGCCTAGCACAGCGAGAACTCCAGCTGTGAAAATACTTATACCTAAGAAGATAAGTTTAGAAAAGGTCCCATGTAAAGCCCTTTGAATGCCCATTCTCTGTGGGACCCCTCCCTGATGTGACAGACCACTAAAGCTTTATCCTGAGTAGGCAACTTAATATCTCTGTTATCGTAGCTATTGTATCCCTGTGAGCGGGGGCAATATTCTCTAATCTCACTATAATGTGGCAACTGTAAATGACACTAAAGATAATGTAGTATGTCTTATTAACACTCGAGAAATCCTTCACCCCTTTGCTATCTCCTTGTGCTATCAGAACACTCCAGCCAAAGTTGCAGAGAGATATCTCTAGCAGGTCAGCAATTGTAGAGGAATCTGCTCCCACACAGAACCACTCCTGTCCTGTAACCAAGGACACTTTATCCTCCTGTGTGATGTTCACGTGTTAGGCCTCTGACACTTCCGTGGGTTCCTGGAGAAATTTCCACTCTTGAATGTGATGCTTACAAATCAGATCTTGTTGCTTTTTATCTGGCTGCTCATTTCCATCATTTGGAGCTTTTCTCCATCCATCCGCACAAGCAGCCCGATTATCGATCACTTTGCTCTGAAGAGCTTATCTGGAGTTATTGCAGACCATGCAAGCAGCAGAGGATGCAGAGAACAGTCAGGCTGATGCATGTTGCAGAGTCAGAGGAACACTTTCCCTGGCTCATTTAACCCTCTCGCAGGCCTTTGCCTACATCCACTGCCTACAAAACTTCCAGGGCTTTGCTGCTAGATTGCTTGGGCTCATGTTCTTGTGGATGACAAAGCACTTTATGGGATCTTCACATACAACTTGACATGTTTCTTTGCCAGCTACTTGACATTTCTCATCTACCATATTTTCTTTGATAACTTAAATTAAAGTCTGAGAGTATTTTATCAGCTGATGGTTTGAGTGACTCATTACTACCTACCCTGATGCAAATACAGAGGCACAATTTACTGCCACCGCAACAGTCCTAAATACTTTACCAATGACAATAATGAATGCAGCTGAAAGGAAAAAAGGTTAGTGCTGCCAATATCTTCCACATTCAGGTCCTTTTGAAAATGTTAAATATACCTTTTTAGCATCTTTTAGTACTGCTAATTATAATGCTTTTCCCTTCTATTGTGACCAGCAGTATTTTAATTGTGCTAAGTCAGTTCAGATTCAGTGTGACTCATGTTAGGTATCCATAAGCCAGTGATTTATACAGTTGAGGTTCTGCCTGGGATGTTATCTTCTTGCATAAATTTTTATTTTTCTTCTAGCACAGGTCTTACAAGTAGAGTCCACTCCATTTTTTGACTTCCACGGAGCTGTAATAGATGCCCTTTCCCTCAAGATCTGCTTTCTAGCAGTGCCCTCATCATACAATCCCTTACTATTAAAAAATGCAGCCAACACATGAAGTTAAAAATATCTGGTCTCCTTTTTCTACTCCCATCAGGAACTTTTAAAATATGTAATTGAGTACATTTTTCTTCTGCTGCACTTGCACGACTACAACTCATCGACATCAAAATCATATCTCCTTAAAACTTCTTGGTGCACTATAAGATGGGTACTTCCACACACAAGTGAGTAGAGCAGGAAATCGAAATACACAACAGCTTTTGCAGACTCATTCCTAGTGGTAAAATGAAAGCTGAAATTTGCTGGGGTGATGACATATGAAATCATATCATCACTACAGATTGCAAAATCACTGGGCTAATGAGTGGCATATTAAACGTGAGAGGTTAAGGGAGATGGCTATTGTTTCCATTGGCATCTTCCAAATCTCCTCACGGCTTCTTAAGCTATGGTCCTTTTGAACACAAGGCACTTTCATCCAGACCTCATTCCTACCACTCTTCCCTGTTCAGTCAAACCCTTACAAAAGCTGCATAAGGGCTACACAAAGTTGGAAAGTCCCCACTATAGCTATATACTTTCTCTGACAAGCTCACCAACTTTGTATCATTTTCACCTTAGGCTACTGCTCTGTCTAGGCTGAAACACTATGTCAGCAACCTTCAAAGCATGCACCAAGGAAGACCTTCCCAGCCGCTCAATTTCATAAAAGAGGTCAAACATATCATACTTTAATTTTGTATGGCTGCTATATAGTTTCACAAGAGTTTCCCTTCCCCTGTACTGATCAAAACACCTGATACACCTCAAGATGCCATTTCCAAATGAAATTCATAGAGAGCCCTAGGAAGTCCTAAAACACCTTCCATTTAATTTTGGGAAGCAATGGCACATTTCTTGGCCCAGGCAGAATATGGGTTCACTTCAAATTCCTGAGCATCTTAAGTTGATCTCTCAGTGTAAGTTTCACCTTGACCAAACACAGCAAAGTCAGACAATTTTTCACTGAGCTACACCAGGTTCTCAGTAGCAAGTGTTTTTTCTCTGTAGTTGTGCAGCTTATTTCCCTAATATAGCATTCTGTCTTTTTCAATAGGGAACATATTGGCATTTTTAAGATTCTTTAATCTCCTATTACAGATAGCAATCTTCATATGAAAGGATCTAAACAGTGATGTCACATCAGTGTTTTCACCAAATGGAAAAGATACCCATTAATCTAGAAAATCTGGAATACTCTGTCTCTCTGAATCCCACATGCTTTTTTTCATAGCACAGACAAAAAGAGATTACTTAGATTCTTCTGTGAATAAGGTTTTTTGCCAGGCATGACAATTAATTATCCCTAAATTACAACGAAACACTACTGCTTTTACCCCAGCTCAAATAATACAACATAGTCCTCAGTGCATATACTGCACTTCCTATCTAGGTCACACAGCCCAAAGGGACTCTAATAATCTTTCAGTCGTCCTTGGGCATGAGGATTTATCCCTATTTCTGCTCCTGTAAATTAAACTGGTCAAAGCTGAAGCTTGTTTTGATCTCATAACATTTTGCAAACATGAAGATTGATTCAGCTCATATCTGTCACTGACTCTAACCTGGAGATTGGTCCTGCTTTGGGGGAAGTGCTGGTCCCCCAAAATCTAAATTATTCTATGATTTTTATCTTAAATCTGGAAGACCTTTTGTCATCTTTGATCAATCACAGACTTGTCCACTAATTATAGATCATGCTTTTAACCGTTGCAAAGACCAAACAATTTGAGAAGCAAAAGGTTACCGATTCACTTCATGTACCTTCAGATTTCTTCCTGATTCCAGAAGTTCACATATGGACACAGCTACATGGGAGACCAGCACTTATTCAGTAACTCTACATCAGACCCTTGCAACCTCTAAACCAACGAGATACGAAAGGGGATCCAGGGCTGCAAGAGACAAACTACCAAAGACTCAAATTCATGAGTCAGATCCAGCCTGTGAGATGTCAATTCTTCTTTGTGGAGGCAGAAAGGGCAAGGTGCACTTAAACTCTTCCGACAGTGCTTGTGAACAGTTCAATGGAGTGAATTCAAGTTGCCATTCACGCTGCTGGAGTAGGAGGGCTGTGCTTCAAGCTCCTGTCCTCCTGAACATGCAGTCAAGCCTCTGGAGACCATACCTCAGGCATCTAACCAAGTGGTACAGTCAAGGGAGTTTACAGAACCTGCAGAACCCTCTCTTATCTCAGGTTTGTACTTTAAAAAAATGCATTCATTTAGAAAATAACAATACTAGCACTCGGTAAATCCTCAAAATCTACTGTAAGTGGGAGGTGAGACTACATTTTCTCTCCAAATACCTTGAAGTTTCACTGATGCATTTGTCAAGTTTATTACAGCTTCTGTAATCTCAACCCCTTTCATAACCGAAGTTTACTCTGGCATTTGATGCTGCTGAAGCCAAGCCTCATTTTGACCTGGTTCTGAAATTTTTTCAAAAGTCCTGACTCTGTGGGGAACAAAGGGAATCTCAGCAGCCAAATACACTGGTTTAAAGTTACAGCTTCTGGTACTTTCCCGTAACCTCTCTTTGATGTACTGTTGCCTGAGAAACTAGTGTGACATCATTGTGGAATTGTGGCTATATTTACTGCTACTTGCTGGTCTTGGTCTTTTAGAATGGCAGTAGGCTGTTTATGGTCAAAAAAGGAACGTTTTGGTCATCTGCTTGTTCAGTGGAGCCCAGTCTTGCCAAGGCACCCCATCAGAGTTTCAACAGTCATGTTGCACCCTCCCTTTTGCTGCTGCTCACTTAACCACCCCATGAACCAGCCTGGGGAGCTAAGATGCTCAAAACCAACTACCTGCAGAAGTGGTCCGGTTTTGGCTTGTTCTCCCACAGATGGGGTGAGTACCAGTGCTGGGAACAGAGGAGGAAGGCACATCAGCCTGGGATGGCAGCACCCACACTGATCAGATTGTTCTTGCTCTCAATATCTGATGTTAAGGTCTCCCTTTTCTCTACTGTTGGCTGCCGATGTTTTGCAGGGATTCACAAGACTACTTTTCTGATACCATAAAATCAATTATCTTGGTGTAACCTTTGCCATTTATTGCATTTTAGCTGGAAGAGAGTTTGGGAAAAAACTTGCCTATGAACAAAGGTACCTCCTGAACAGACAGAGCAGAAGACAGTACAGTGAGCCCAGGACAAGCACAGCAGTTTTTCCTGGCACACTTAAGTGGGCATGGTTTCCCCTTCTCCACAGCTGTCCTCAGCCTCCCCACAGAGAGCGGCATTCCAGCATTAGCCTCGTGGCAGAGGAAAGCTCCAGTTGGCCTTTGGTTTTGTATTTCTCCAGCCCTTTGGTCAGCCCTCCTTTGGTCCAGAGTCCTTCTGCTTTCCAGAGAGCAGCTGCTGATCTAATAGACAGGGATCACCATGACCATCTCCCAAACAGCCCAGGCTGGAAGAGTACTTCCCAGACAACCTCCCCTATAACCTTCACAGTTCAGCACTGCTGCTAGGTTAAAACACCTCAGCATTAACAAATCCGGTGGCATTGAGAACATCACCTCAGACTTCCACAGCAGGCACTTGGGTCCTTTCAGCACCACCAGGGCAAGTGGTACGAACAGGTGTGATTCCCTCCCTCGCAGCTTCCTACTGAGTTTCTCTGGGGTATCTGAAGCACACATGCATTGTGCACATGCTCAGGCACACATGAAATGGCTCTCTGAGCCTCTCTCCTTGCTTTGCAGGCTCTGAACTGCATCTTGCCCCATTCCTTACCAATACACAGACAGATGTGATGCAGTTGCATTCCTCTGACCTCCCTCACCACTGGTAAGTCCCACCAACTGTGACTGCTACAACATTTTCGTTTAATTTGTGCTTGTGTTGTCTCTCATATAGGCCTGTAACTGCCAGTATTCCTAGTTAGACAAGGGATGCTTGCTGGTTATTTCTGCTAGGTTTGGGATTACCTCTTCTCCCTGAGCTGAAGGTGTCCTTCTCCTGGGGACCAGCCTGTCACTTGTTCAGAGCCCCACCACTTCCCTGCTTCAGGGCAGCACTGCAACACCATTTCACCTTCAAAAAGACTTAATTCTCAACTCAAGCTTTATCAAAGCAGATGTTATTTACCCCCTACAGAATGTGAAACTATTATGGAAAGCAGACAAATCTGTCAGGTCAGCAGGAGGGGTAGTGTGGGATGGACAGCTGTCTCCTCATGCACACAGCCCCCTGACACTGCCCCAGCAGCATGTCTGACAGTAGATCAGCACAAAAGCCAAAGATGAAGGGTCTCCGGCGCATATGTTTCCTGTGGGGATTATAAAGAGGACATGTGACCAAAGGAAAAAAATGACCACGACTGTACAGCAAGTACTCTGCCACAGTGCAACCCTTCCACAGACACTTCCTGGGTTTTCTGCTTTGCACTCTCTATGCTTGCTCATCATGCACCGGAGAGCCAGCAGATGTTTGTGCGTTGCCTGCTGCCTTATCCCCCTTTATGGGCTGGTGTCACTGGGTGTTTGTCTTTCCCTCCATCCAGGAGGTGATAAGCAGATGCCTGTTCCTATAACAGCCCTCAGACTATCTTTTACTGCCCTTCTGACTGCTGCTACAAGCAAAATGAAAAACCAGGATTTGAGAATTGGTTTGACATTTAAAATATTTTGATACTGAGTGACAGACTAAAGGTTCTAAACCAGTATTTCCTTCTGACCATTTTTCTTGGTTTTTTAATCAGACAAAAGAGAAATAAAATCCTAAACACTAAGTGTAAACAGCACGATTAAAAAAACTGAAATCTGCTCATTTTAGGCTTTTTGGACAGCAGCAGCAAGAGATTCTGTTGTATTATCAAGGTCCAGATGATCTGAATATTTTTATTTTATTTTGTATTATTTTATGTTCTAGCCGGATAGAAACATTAACAATTAATACCACTGTTATTATTTGACAGCCTGGAAATATGAAGAAGACAGGAAGAAAGGGAAGACCAAAACCCTCTTAGCTGTGACTGCATTCTGATTAAAATAATTTTGATACCATCTTCTTTCTTTGAAAGCAAACCAGCTGTTCCTCCAGCAGTGTGGGCAGGGCTGGTTATGCAAGGACTGGCCTGTGCCCCACTCTCCTCCCGCCTGCCAGCCCCTGGCAGCAGTAGGCAATGGGGCAGCCTGTCCAATTTTCAGAGGAACTCTTAGGCAGGAGGTCCAGGCCTGAGCAGAGGCGTATGGGAGTTGGTCCAAACAAAGGCGAGGCCACCACACGGCCTTTTTCTTCGTCAGGCCAGGGAGTGCAGGCAGAGACCAACCATAGCCTGTGTTCGAATCAATGGCAACTAGCCATGTTCTGCTTAACCCCTTTTTTAAAAGCAAATAATGATTCTAGACCTCTCTTGGAAACAGGTAGTGACTGTCACGGAAGCTCCCATCGCCCTTTCCTAAATTGTGGGAACCATGGAAACAAAAACAGCCACAGCTGCTGGTGCACAGGCCAGCAGATTTTAGCCAATGCGCCCCATAACCCAAGAAAATGAACAAGACTGAATAATCTGAGTAAGTACTATGGCTTTCTGCAAGAGGGCAGGTAGGGCACTGATTTTACCCCAGAGTATGTTCTGTGCATTTTGCAGACGCAGAGCCCACGGATACAGAAGCTGGGGCTCACAGATCTGGCAGGGCAGAAACAGACGCAGCTACATTTGGCATCTCTGCTTATGCTCTGCTGACCCAGTGCTGCAAACATGTTTACAACTGTGCATGAAAAAATTCATCTCCAAACAAAAGGAATCTAATGGCAAATTTTGTTTTTGTGCTGCCTGACCTTGACCGTGATCAGGTGGCAGAGGAGAGGGGGAGCTACCAGAGCCAGGCGACAGGACCAATTAACCCTTTGGAAGCAACGGGTTTGACAGCCAGGAGGATGTGCCTAGGAGGTATCCTGATGCTCTTGCCACTTCCCAGGAAGAGCCAAGATGCAGACCGGGTCCCAGCCTAAGTGCATGGATACATTACACCTCACTGCATGGCATAATGCTCTACAAAAGCTACCACTTCATATTAAAATGAGACATGTCTTCAACATGCAGTACTATTTTGTGCACAAAATACAGTGTGAAGGGACTGTTTTCTATTTTTCAGTCACCCAATAATCACTGGATCAGACTGGTCTCCATACAGCTGCACTGTCACCAGCAGCATTATTTATACATAAACCCCCAGCCTTCCTCCATGGACAGATTTGCCAGGTAGGTAATTGTTGTTCCCACTGAAGCAGAACTGGCTTGCTTTCAGTGACATGCATCTGCACTCC
Organism: Cephalopterus ornatus; assembly: GCA_013396775.1. Taxonomy (NCBI): domain Eukaryota; kingdom Metazoa; phylum Chordata; class Aves; order Passeriformes; family Cotingidae; genus Cephalopterus; species Cephalopterus ornatus. The sequence goes on from VZRE01002177.1 coordinate 143,962, forward strand.
TATTATACTGTACTGCTATTATACTGCCTCAGCTAAGATTTTCCAGAACAAAGATCAGGAAGAAACAAATAAATGATCCCATTATTTTGCATTTTCCACCTCATATTTAGAATTCCACCTAATTTAATTTTGGATTCTGCAGTTACAGGAGGGATTGCATACAAGCCTCCTTTTTCCCAGAAACAAAAATGAAGCAAATTAGATAGTCTTTTCCTGCAGGTTAAATCATTCTCCCCAACCTCTCACCCATTTATTACCACAGCATTTACAGTCTTCAAACATATCATCTGACTAGTGCGTTCATTAAGAGTGTTTGCAACTCCTGGTCATTGACAGATGCGATCTTATCAATTGACACATTCAAGCAAAACTACCTTTTCCCCCATCTTTCAGTGGCCTGAATTCAGCAGCACTGACAGCTCTATGCTGTCTTGCTGCTTGTATCGCGGATGCACCCACAATTACGAGGAAAATGCTTCCCCTCTGGCATTTTTCATCCCTTCTCAAACAGGCAAGGACCACAGCTTTTGGTCCACGACCTACAGCAAAGAAAATGCAAACGCGATGGGTAGAGTGAGGAAAACAAGCCCTGTCCTCAACAGAAAAAGGATGTAAGTGGGATGCATTTACTTACATGAAGATTCAGTGCCAAACATGGCTCTCCCCAGATGCTGCTATTTTAAAAAGCAAAGAAGAAAAGAGTGGAAGACAGGGAGTGTACGAGAGTAGGGATGAGACTGCTACACAGCAGGGGTCATGAAGGCAGACAATGCAGTCCAGGCTATCCAAGCTGCCAGATTCTTCTCTCTCCTCCTCTCCCCTCCTCTGCTCAACACCGCAGACAGCTTTTCCTTGTAAACGCAGTGAAGGTCCTTCTTCAGGAAGCAAAAAGCAGGAGCTTCTGTTTTAAATCCGAGTGATAAGGGCAGGCCAGCGTCCTTTCCGTGATACCGGCAGGCAGGAGTAGGTATCAGCCACCAGATACTGCAATCCCCAGCCCCTGCTCGCCGTAAGACAATAGCGGAGCTTATGCACACACGGGATGACGTCAGAACACTGCAAAGACTGACTGCCGCTAACCCAGAGGCTCGGAGGGGGCTTGGACAGAGCACAGCGATTCAGATGGGAATTCCTTTGTCACAAAAAGCAGAAGACAAAGAGCCAGACGTATATTTCCCTCCGTGATGCTGAAGCTCCCACGCAGGGCTGTAATGCTAGCAGGAAAATATCTGCCTTGAATTCATGCTCCTTTTCTCAGCTGCACGAGATGCAAAGTGTCTCTGTGCTAACAGAATAAATTTCAGGGGCACATATCCTAGTAAATGCTACTTACAGCATTTCCAATAAAGAACAATCACAAATTTCTATCATTAACTCTCTTTATTATTTTTCCTTCAAATAAATATTAAAATTCTGGGCCAATCTACACTTCAAACCTAATTTTCACATCAAAGTGTCAGACAACTGTCTCATTTACTTAAATTTATTGTCAGAATACATGCAACAATGCTCTAACCACAATAAATAAGTCATGCATCTAAATAAAAATAAAACCACTGAATTCAATGATAAAAAGGCATCCTAGCAACCAAAGAAATATTTTCCTTATTTCTTCTTTATTATTCTAAACCATTTAGATCTAGCATTTGTTAGCCTCTGCAAGTGCATTTTTGGTGCATTGAGTTTCTTTTTTTTCTGACACTCAGTAATTGAAAAATGTTCAAACATGGAAACAAAGCCCTAAGCTAGCTCCTTCAGTCGTCTCACAGACAATAGGAATTTGCCTGCCTTGTGGTGGTGAGGGCAGTAAGTTGATAGTTAGAAGCTACCAGACACTGGGGGCCATCCATAGGAATGGCTGCCTGGAGGGGGTAAAACAAAGAAAGTTTCTGCCAAGTCTCACTGAACACATATGTGCAGTTCCCAAGATGGCAAACACCGCAAAGTACTGTTGGCGGATGAGGAGAAAGGAGGTAGATGCAGGTCCATTAAGTGAAGCATTTAAGGGAAAACTACCACCCCTCCCATTTCCCAGCTTTTGTGAGATAACAATTCCCAAACACTCCTGCTGCTCAATGTGCCAAGGGAGTTTGTGCCCTTTGCGAAATACGCAATGCCTCCACCAGCAGCAGGCTGGAAAAACGAGTACCACTGAAGGCTGGGAGGACCTGCCACCTGAGGATCTCAGCGTGCTGAAATCATTAGGCAACCAAGCAGTTGATGGCTCAAATGTTCAACAGTCCCTTTATGTTCTGCACACACCATGAGAATATTTAGGACCACTAGGCTCATGGGAGCATTTAACTGTATTTCATCTCTGGAACAAAGCCATGGGAGAGGCCATACCCTGGGGTGACATCTTGCAACACACTTTCTAACAGGCAGCTTTTAGTCTTTCTACCGGCAGACAGGACGCCAATGAATGGTGACTCAAATCAACCCTCAAATATCCTAACTTAACCAGATGTCCTCAAATCTGTACTTAAGCACTTGAATTAATAGCCTGGCTACTAAGAGTCATGAATATTTGCAGTCACGTGCATGCTCAGCACCAGGAAGCCATGTCCAAATTGGTTTTGACTATAATGACAGTCGCACAGATCCTCTGAAAAGGACTGTAGCTTTGCTGTTCCCAGAGCCGAATGAGTTATTTTGACTATTTGGAGCAGGTAGCACCTTCTTCTGTCAAAAGAGGTTGATAAGAAGCTGCGGTGCATCAAACAAAACAAGTGTTCTGGCTGGGCTTTCCAGGAACTGAGGCAAGCTCACAAAAGAAACGTGTCTATTATGTACCAGTAATCCTCCAAGCATCTTTAAACACAAGTCTCTGGAATAAAAACCCAAGTGCACTCATGCAATGGCTGAAGAATAAGTTCTGCTCTGATGAGCAGATCTGACCTTCCCACAGCATTGTTTTCCAAGGAAGATGCAAAACCTCAGGGTTTTTCCAAAGACATCCTTGAAGGTGTCATGGAGTACAGGCCCACTGCCAAGTTCTCATTACACTGATGCATACAGGCAGTTGAAAAGCCCAAACAACCTATGCAGTATCTATAGAAGGATTTCATAATAATCTCTTTCATTACTGTTAGGCTTGGCAGGTCAGCACGTTGTGTGGATGCTGATCCATGATAGGACACCGAAGGACTTTTTCTGATTCATTTACAATGTACCTTCCATACATTTCTCCACAAGCCAGCATATTTAAAGCAGCAATAATATATGCTGTGCAAAGCTCTCTCCTTTATATTCACATTTGCCAGAGAAAGGGATGTGCTTCTCAACCATTGCCACTCCTGGAGCAGATTTACTTTATTTCTCAGTTTATCACTGCAGAAAAATAATACACATATTTTACTTGGTTTTGCAATGATACATGTGTCTAAACCCTAAAGCATAGTTTGAGTTTTAATAATGAAGCTGGATAATGAAATGTTAAATTTTTTATACAAATGTAAATTTCTGCTTTGAAGTAATTTCTCTCTATAAAGATAGTGCAAGCAGAAAATATGAGCTACCAAGAGAGGTAGATTTGTACACGTGCCTTATGCTGACCTACTAAAGCATAAATCTTTATTCTCTTGTCACTAGAGAAACATTTCATTTTGCACTTAACCTCCTTTTTCACAGGAGAAACTCTGGGAACAGGAAATGAGTCCATCCCACCTGTGAGGTTCTCCTGTCCTACTACCCTGAGTAGCTCACCTAGATAGGGGAGGTCTCAGCTGTCTCCTCCCAGGGCAAGGGAACAGGTCCCCACACCTTTGAGTCTCTAGAGGGGAAGTACAAGATAATCTCAATAGGCCTCAAAGGTGGGTAAGGATTTTTACTAGTTAAACTTGGCTTTACTTTCCAAGTCCCCAGTTCTGTAAGTTCTGCAATGTCTGAAAACAGAACTTTTATTAAGACATTAAAAAATGTAATGCATTTAAAGAGCTATTGGAAACCTCTAAGTGACTGTGCAGTGAGTCCACACCATTCAGCAACCCCCAGAATGAATTTATTTTGCCTCTAGTAACATTAGTTAGTTCCCTCCTACAAACCTATTGAGACCCCAGCCACTCACACTGTGATGACCTACAGCTTCGGTAGGTTTTGTCAGTTCTGGCGACAGCTGCCATGCCAATTTTTGATCACCATGGCACCCACAAAATACTGCAAGGTGTTTTTTCACGCTCTATAGAAAAATGAAGCCAAAGAGCAGCACACCTTATGGAGCTACAGCTGTTTGATTTTACACTTTCTCTGGCCTTCATTTGCTCAACTCTGCTGACTCTTAATTATTTTTAATAGACATCTTTGGTGAAAAAGTTGACATCATGATTACACCAGTGTAATCTAGTGTGGTGTAACAACTTCAGTTTCTCATCTTCCAGGGTCATTCATTTAAGGTACAAAGCCCCCAGACAATCAAGCAGAATAGCCTGCACTGATATTACAACATAGAGTCCCCAATGCAGAGGTGTTTTCCAATATCTCTATCAACAAATGAAGTCAGTGTCCCAGAAGGTAACTCTGGAGCCATGGCCACAGAAAAAAGGAGCAGGGCCACCTGGGCTGGAGGACAGCCCTGACAAGCCTTTTGTGGACAGAAAGTGGGCAGTGGGGCAGGGCTTGAGTGGGGTCTGCCAGCTTGCATTACACAGCATTCACAGCCAAGGAGAGCCAAGAAAGGCATGTTCCACTGGAACAAAGTGTCTGAAGTTCTTCATTTGTGGAAATGCCGGCATGTTTCCACCAGGAGCCGGGCTGGACAGCAAGGAGCAGCCCAGGGACTGAACTGAGGCAGCTGGCTGAGACAAGACCACACCAGGCAGCCAAGACATGAAGGCAAGGGGACTGGCTAGACAGTGAAAAATATCCTTGAACATCTGAGCTGTCTGGAAGTCCTCAGTGTTCTCCTCATAGCCTGCTCTTATCACCTTTTGTTCAAGGTTTTCCACCCGCATTCCCTATTTGCAACTTGCAGTTCCCTTGTTATGTTGGCACAGAAAGGAAGGAGACTGCTGGCAGAAAAAAAGACCTTTGTCCTGTTTAACATAGAAAAAGGATTTTACACCAGACTGGCTAACGGATGGCAGGGATTTTCTTTCTTATTATTATTTGCTCTTGTGTTGATTTTTCAAATATTTCTGTGCAGTCCATATTGCATTTATGCAACCACATTTCATGTAAAAATTCTTTTTCTCTAGCATTTTTAGGAAATTAATGCCTGGAAGAACTAAGATTTTTGAGTAAACATATACATGCGTATACACACAAGTAACAAGACAGGCTGAAGATCAACTACTTTTTGCCACCAAAAAAAACCTTTTTATGTTTGTGTTGGTCCTCATCTGAGAGATGAAGTTCAAACGACAGAATGCTTTTTAAAGAAGAGATACAATGAACCATAATAGCCAATTATTACATTATTATAATGCCTTTCAACTTCACTTTTAACAAAGATCGTAGCTTCAGCACAGCTCTGTAGATGCTTACTGCAAGCCTTTACCATGGGCATCAAGCAGCAGATGCTCTGCAATTAACAGCGGAAGTTCTGCATGTTCTGCCTCTCCCAGGCCACCCAGCCATCTGGAGCACATCTAATGGACATGAAGCTCCAACAGCTATGAAATGGTAAAGTATTACACACAGAAATCTGTAAGTAAAGAATATTGCATACAAGAAAAAATATAAGAAAATATTAGCCCAGAAAAATAGAAAATATTACCTAATTCTAGGGTATGACTGAAACTGTAGATCATAGGCAGGTGTCGAGCTCTCTTCAGAGGGCTCAGTGTCTGCTCCTTGTTAGATTGAAGATATGGAAGAAACCCCAAATCTTGGCCTTCTGCCTTCTCATAGGAACCAGGAACTTCTCTAGGCAACAGGGCATTTAGATAGTAAGCAACACAGTATCTATTTCTCCCCTTGTAGTAGCCCCTGGACTCTACTTGCCTATCTGGCATCCAGTAACAGGGAGTAACAGAACAGAACAGTATTCCCATTCCCTACAACAGAGGATACAGAACAAACAGTCCATTTTCAACATTCCTTTACAATACTCAATGTGAGACTGGTAAAAAAGGCAGTATTATTTTGTAAGTGGAATATACGTTCTGTATAATATTGCCAAAAGATTAGAATGATGATTCACCTCTTTTTGGTTTTGTTGGTTTGGTTTTCAGTTTGGTTCATTTCCTTTTAAACATAGAACTGTTTACCCACAAATAGGCAGTTACCAATACAGTGTGACATTCTACTCCCTGTGTGCAAATGACATATCAAAACCAAATGAAATGTGTTATTTTTTCAATAATATCAAGCCCCGTGGCTCAACAGAGCATGTGTTTCATCAAATCCGAGAGCATTTTTTGTCCCAAATGTATGCAACTGTGTGATGAAATGGGGCCACTGCTGTATCTGAAAAACGTCCCAGCAGAAGACACTACTTCTCAATACAATCCAAGGAGAACTTAGAGGAAGCATCCAAATCTGCACTGTTGTTAAATTAAACAAACTTAAATCACCAGCTACTTAAGTGCCATTTTAAAAGAATAAAATATTAGAAGGATTTTCTACTCTGAGAGAAATACTTAAAATATTTTGGTGTGGGTTTTTTTTGTATATCCTAATATCAAGGTCATTTCCAAGGATCTACGCCACGGGACTGCACATGAGGTACACATGAAAGCCTCAAATGTCCGAGTGAACAGAGATGGATAACAAATTAAAAAAACAGATTATAAACAAATTGTCATTTTTTTATGCAACTCTGAGAGATCAAAAATTAGGATTAAGGCCGACTCATATTAAACCACATGGAAACTGGCATCAGAGGGAACATATGTGCCCCAGAAAAAACACAGATATCCAATTTATCTGTATAAAAATAAGTCAGAGAGACTTAGAGGAGTAGCAAACATTGCCAACATCGCATTACAATCTGCATTAATAATGTCTGATCTGATGCCAAAACTTCATGATTAGCAGAAACTTCATGATTAGCAGAAAGTTTTGACTGTTGAGAGAGGAAGATCAAATTTACATTACTTCTCAGTCCAAGTAAACACAGAGCATTCAATCTGACATTGCAAATAGCCATGATTTCATCGTACATACGGGACAAATTAAGGATGACTAAGCCTTCAAGGGAATATGCACAGAACAAGGTAGGAAGGTCCCTGCTGGACGGGTGAGTGCTGTGTTGAGCACACTCCCTAGCAGACATAAAAGAATCCATAGCATAACCATAGGAAAAAAAAATCAATTGAGAGTTTTATTTTTATTTTCCTAGGTGGGCACTCCTGTGCGTAATAGTGGATGAGCTGATACTGCAGCCATAACTATAACACAGTTGCAGAGTCAGTGGGGAAACCAAGTGCACTAGAAACGGTTGCACTAGTTCCACTGGACAGTGTCCTAGTCATTTAAGGATTTCAGTTTTCCCAAGATGCAGCACATTTTGGTGGTGTCCCAGCCCCTCTTTCCAGGTTTTCACTCACTTCCATGCAGTGCCATCCCCGCAGACCGAAGACCTAAAATTCCTCTCTCAGAATAAGGATTAACTACAAAAATTAGTAAATGTTTGGATAACTTGATTATCATAGCGTTTCTTGACAAAGAACAGCTTCCAAGAGACAATAAAACAATCAAAGAAAGTGGCTTATGTATACAGTTAGAGGAAGATAATATTGGAAAAGGTGGTGGTATCTGCCACCTCATGACAAGAGTACCAGCAGCCTTCTCACCCGGCACCAAGCATAAAGGAAAGCTGCAGAGACTCACAAGTCTAACTCCATGTGGAAACCCATCTTAGGATATACAGTAGACTTTTACTAGGAGCTCGTGGCACTTACTGGTTCAGAAGGTTCCTCTACAGCAAACCACCGTGTTGTCAAAGCACAAAGCAGCTTCAGTAATACAGCTTATGCCTTCTGCCTGGTGATGGTCAGCGTATGAACACCATGTAGAACTGTGACTCCAGATGGGCAGGACAGTAAGCAGCACTTGCAACTTAGCGACAGTTAATTGATCAGACACTAACACTATTCAAGTTTCTCAGAATTCTCCCACTGAGCAGACCATACTGCCCAGGGCCAGGGTGCTGACATCCCCCTTCTTGGCCTCTCCCCTGGAGTGGTGGTACCCTCTGATCTGCTGTATTTCACAGCATAAGGAGAGAGGAGACATGGAGGTTGCAGCTCCCAATCTCCACAACCCTCATCCCAGGAAAGTCCTGATCATCATGATTAGAGAGCACTGATTTTCTGAATTAGTTGTTCTTGGTTCAGCAATTGCCAACTCCAGCAGTGCCCATTTCCCTCCACTGACTACAGAGAAAGCACACAAAGTCAGGTTTGAGCAGCTCAAGTGCAGATGTCTATATACACAGAGAAGAAATGCCTCCTGTGTGTCTGGGAGTTTTAGGGGAAGCAGTGGAAAAGGAGAAGGCTATGCTGAGGTCAGGGGCCCCATAATTCCAGGAAGAAAAAGTAGATCCCTGCACTCCAAACCTACCTTGTAGCCTCTGCTATGGGTACAAGTTCCCCCTAAACCAGCCCCAGACTTCAGAACAATCAGGTCATCTAAAGAAGAGGTTTTCAGCTCAGAGAGACAACCTTTTGCCCCCCTGCCGCTGCAGAGATCTGTATTACACCAGTGATTTTCTGATACTTTGAACCACTGTGACATTTCTCTGCCTTCAATGCCATGAAAGATTCAAGGGCTTGTGTCCAGTACTAGGTGGCAGACAGAGTTTATCAACTCCATCAGCCCAGGCAGGAAGGTCATGCCAAGTACAATGTTTGTAGATACACGAAGTCAAATAAAATCAGCAGGCATCACTTCACCACAGAGTAAGTCTCCCCTGCAATCAGAGACATGCCTTCTCCTAAGAGATTTAAGCATGGACACACATTCCTTCCTTTACGTAGAAGGCTTTGTGGCCCTTCCGATATACCTGATTCGTTTACTTAATGCCACCTAATCAGTTGTCAAACCAGGCTGAAGAGCTTCAACTTGCAGCAGAGCAGATGCATACAGCTCTGCTCAGTCTGCAAGGAAGGTAGATTGTGTCTGAGCATCCCTTCTTGATGCTTCGTGAAACCCATCAGCCTTTAGATGGCCACCAGCTCTGCTTAGTGCTGTTTGCTGTCAGTGTTATTAACCCACTTGAGCCTCCAGCCCTGTTTACACTACAGGCAAGTACTGTTTTATACCACTTATCCTTCACAGAAGATGGTTTGGTGGTTGGCCAAAACACAACCTCAAACACAAAGCACAACTCACCTCCTGCGTTCAGTTGGTTCAGGCTGCTCATGCGGGCACCCCAAGGGCAGAGGCTCACGGATCCCTTAAACTTCAGTCAAACAGCATCAGAATTACATCTTATGCAAATATTTTTAAATGAAAATTCTCAAGAAAATGTATTTTGAAATAAATGACACAGTGTCTTCCTTCAGCTCACATTAAACACCACTGGAAACTGTGCACTGGATGAATGTGGTCCAGTATGGCACCTCCTCCAACAACCCTGACCTTCACACCTCCTCGCAGAAAACTGGTACAGACTTACAGGCTTCATTACTTTTGTTGCTGTGTGTTTGACTGAAATTGGTACAACACATTACAGGTAGGGAAAAGCAAAGGGTTACGTACTTGAGTAAGAAAAGGCTGTGTATTATCAAGTGTCCAACTATAAACATACAGTCTCTCTTGGCATGCAGTCTCAGGTCCTAGAGAAAAAGACCTCAGTGGAAAGTCCTACTATGTCTTAATCACGTGCTCAATATGCCCCTTATTCAGCTATATTTCTTGTGTCTACGCAGAGAGAATTAAGACTCTTCTGGGACATCGCTTTTGTTGTATGAATACCAGAGCAATTATTTTTACAGAGTATATTCTATGAAAAAAAAATGGTTCACTCAGGTCTACTTTAGCCCTGCATTACAGATGCAAATGAAAACAACACATAATGTAAATTTGTATTTCACCAGTAAACTAACCCATCACTGACTTTTCATTATCCTTTACTAGTTTGAATTAACATTAAATGTCACATTTAGCTTAATGTACTTAACTTACATCTCACTTAAAGAAATGCCAATCTTACAGTTTTAGCGGTTTGCTAAATAGGGAAGATTTTCTGTTGAATTTTTCGTATCATCACATAGTTCAAAAGCACAGGGGACTACGACAACTTGGGGGATTAAGTCTCCAGCACTTCCAAAAACTTTTCTCCTTGTTCCAGGGTGGGGGTGCTGAGTGCTTCCCAGAGCAGTTCCCCACTGCCAGCAGTGTCTGCCTGTGCCAGTTGTCTCCTGAAGTGGTTCCCCACTGCCAGCCATGCTGAAAAGACAGGGAATTTCCTTTTGGGGAGCTGCCGGGGCACTTGCTGCCACGTGGCTCGCAATCACCCAGTCCTGGTGCCACTCCAGTTCCATCACTGTCAAGTGGTTTTACTCAATCAGGATCCATGCTGCTGTCTCAGTGGCACAGGACTTTTTTCTTCAAATGAAATACTCTTCCAGGTTTTTCTCATTTTAACCAGGGGGAGGGGGGCAGTTAGGTGACATTTTTTCTGCTATTTATTGTTTTTGTTTTGTTCTCCATTTTTTTTAGTAAAATTGTTGTCTTTTTTTCCTCCCTCATTCAGACTCCTCGTAACTTCAAAATTTGTCAATATTTGGGGAAGGCAAACCAACAAAAGAGAAATGGGGTTTTACCTCATTTGAGGTCCCACCTCCTGAACATACTGTCATTAAATCAAGACAGCCAAAAACTTTTATTTTGCTCTGACATAACATTTAAGATTTTAAAAACCTCCTTGTTGAAATGTCCCTTACGTGTTCTTTGGTAAGGGCCTGCCCTGGCACAGGTGGTGGGCAGACACACACTGCACGCTGACTGTGGAAGCCAGAAGGGAACTGGAATATCTTACTGCAATAGCCACAGTCGTAGTTCAGCTCTGCTGCAAAGTGCAGCAGATTTCCGTGCACTAAGCTACAGAGCCAGCTGTCTCCAGGGCAAGAGCTTTCTGAAGGGGTAATTTCCTGGATAGCAAGCTGCATTTTAAGTATTTATTTTCTTTAAAATCTGTCTTTTAATTTTTTCTTGGTTTATATTGTTATTAATATTTAAAATAGAGTGCTTCACTAATTTATAACAGACAAGGACTACTATGTTTTCAGCAGTAAACACAAAACCAAACCAGATCAAACAAAAGCCTACAAGGCCAGGTGACAGATAGTGTGGACAGCTCCCTTGCAAAAAGCCATAGCGCACCGATAAATCACCCTCTAATCCAAACAAAGCAATACAGTCATGTCCATAGATCTTTACTCAAGCCAAAATCCAAGCTGGACAAAATAGGTACAGCAAGATGGCTACTTGTTCTACCTATCCAGCTACAGTCGTGCTCAGGTCCCAGCCCCGCCTTTGCCTGCCTCATGCTTCCTAAGCCAGAGCTCTGTGGCACCAGTGTCTGTCCTTCCCCTCAGGGAGCATCCAGCTGTTTCCAACGCACAGCCAATTCCTTTCTCTTCCCAAGCCCACAGAAAAATATTCTCCCCTCTCCCCTGCTCTGATCCATATCCTCTGCTTCAAGCCTCTTCAAAATCGTCACCCAGAAGCACAGGTTGCAAGAGAATCCAAGTCCCTGTCCAAGCAGGTTGCTCAGTTACATCCACCTGAGTTTTGGATGTCTCCATGGATGGGGACTCCACAGCCTCTCCAAGTAACCTGCTCTGGGGTCTGAATACCCTCAGGGTAAATAAGCATTTTCTCATGCTTGGAAAAATTTCTTGTGTCTGGACATCTGCGTGTTGCCTCTTGTCTTACCATTGGGCCCCACTGGGAATCCAATCTATGTAACCAAGTCCACCTCAAAGACTGAAGTCCCTTCTGGCCCAGAATGCACAATTCCTTTCAATCTCCTAATTAAAATATCCTTGCAGCTCAACTACAGATCCCTTGGATGAAAACAAGGATACAACAATGTGCATAATTTATTCAAATAATGGTACTTAAAGCAGATGGACGTGGAATTTGATTCTTTTTGCCTTCCTTTTTCTTAAAATCTTAATATCACGGTTTTTTGCACATCTTTGCAATTAACCTCAAATTCAAACTCAGCCTTAAGAGCTGAATATTTTTCAGGCTTCTGTAATTTCTCCAAGATTATTCATGTAAGAAAAGTATTCTGTCCATCACCACATTTGAGGCAAAATGACATATAATAAAGTCAGCAAGTTTTACAGAGCAGGAAGCTTGGATCTAAAAGCACAACATTGTGCCTTCTCTGAATGCAGAACTACTGAAGCATAAACATATATCTCTGTAAGGAACATTTTACAGTGAAAATTCTAACCAACAATTCTCGACTTTTGCCAAATTAAGACCCCAATAATGCTGAGACTGAACTAGGTTTAAGAATGCATAATAAAAAGATTTTAATACATTAATAAGCACTAGTAGTAAGCCACAGAAAGCATGTCTTCACTTTCCTCCCTTCTAGCATTTTTTAAAAAAAATAGAAATTGTAATAGTGACAGGACCCTTTTGCCAACCTAATAGTACAGAAGTAACTCTTTCAACTGCACTCTAAGGAAAAAAAACATGCATCGATGACATGACTAAATATTTCCATGTCATCAAGCTCAATGAAACATATTGTGTCAGAGAGTTCTGAAGTTTCTGCAGATAAAAGAAGATCCTTTGATCTTCTGATTTCCCAAATCAAGGACTGTTCCATAATGCGCTTTGGGGTATTGCGCAGTGAATGGTATAGACAGCAGTTTAGAACCAAATAATAGTTTATATTTTTTAAAATTACAATAATTTTTATTGTTTCTTGAAAATGATCAGACAACTGTTTAAATTACTTTTTTGCCTTTGTTGTGAAACAATTGAAAGAGTTGCTGAATTTCCCTGATTTAAGGCACCACTGACCTCAGAGAAAATATGATCTTAATCACACCTCTGTTTCTTTCTTCCAATTGATAGGTGAATTCGTATACTGTTGGCAACAAACAAAACTTTTCATCCTCTTAAGATGCATCACTTTAACTTGGGGTAAATATTAAAAACTCGGTTGTTTAATTTTCTTCCACAATCAGATAAATCCATACTTCTTCTGACAGTACTGTGGCATCATTTTGTTGCTTCTGCAGCAACCAGCTATGGATTTCTGTATTTCTCTACATAAAAAATTTACTAAACCATGCCTTTAGAAGCTCTACAGAGCCATTTTATGATCCACTTCAGTTGCATGGAGTTGTGGCACCGCTACCGTGCTTTCAGCAGCCATGTGCTCACTGAACCAGCCATGTTAGCTTAAGCTCCTTAAACACATCTCTTGGTACTTGCTCTCCCGAGTGGCATGTGGGGAACCAGATCTGGGAATGGACTTGACTGAGCAGAATATATGGAAGAGTATGTAGCAAGACCGGCTGCCTGCACACAGCAAGCTGCCACCACTGACCCACAGCTACCTCTGCCACCTGATCTGTGGTATCAGAGGGTTCCCACTACCTGGGATGTTATTACTGCAGCGAATGTCGTGGTCATGAACAAGCTCACAAAAAATACAGCCTTTGGTCACCTTTGTACCCCTACATACCAGACCAGCAGATACAAAATACTGTTCTCCAAACAGGCAGAATCCAGCCTTTGGATAAAACAGTCTTTAGACACCGAGAGACTGCACGTATAAGCTATTCTTTTAAAGATAGTACAGTTCTTACGGGAATCATAAACCATTCTTTTTCATTCCAGTGATGGTTGAAGGTATTTCTGAATAAAGTTTGAAAAAGAGTTATAAATTTCTCTTGATTTAAAGGTGCTACTTAAATGGAAACCAAGCACTGCATCTCAAATGACAACTGCTGATCTCAAGGCACAAAGGTAGTTCAAGAAAATGAAGCACTGTCCCACAAAGGTGGATCCAGTGCAGTCTCCGAATTCCCACTGCTGATGGAGAGCTCACCAGGAATCTTTCAGACATTTTACCTCCTATGTCCTTTTATTTGTTTGTTTGTTTATTTGTTGCACAGAGTTTACTGTCTTCAAGCTGCCAGCAGGACCTTAGGAAGGCTTCTGAGCTTTCAAAGTCTCACCTAATTGCTCCTACACTCAAAGAAAAAACATTCTCTTCCCACTTCCATCCCACAACTCCCAAGCCCTCTTTCTACAACCTGCACAACTGATTAGTAAGCACTGACAGCAGAGCGCAGTGAGCCTCCTAGTGCCTCCCCCACCACCAGACCCTTCCCCTAAGCAACAGCTTTCAAAGAGTTCCAGCATAGATTTCTATTTAATAGCTTCAGACCCTGCTAGAAGGAGCTGGGTTGTCAAATTTCGAATCTGTGCTCTCTACACAATACTCAGATGGGTTTCTGCAATAGTAAACAGTAGCTCTCCCATCTGGCATGCTCTTTACGAAGACATGACTGAAGCTTTACAGAAGTCTTCTTCCCTGTGCTGCTAGTCCAGACACAGCATTCTTCTGACTGAGACAAGGAACTGAAACTTGAGGAACAGGGAACAATCGCTCACCCCGCCAGGGTCCAGAGATCCCCATCAGTCACCAGTCAGTCACTCTACCCCTATAAAACCTCTCACACCATTGCATGCCTTGGAGACCACCCTCATCATCCTGGAGTTGAGTTGGTTATCACAGTTTTTTCAAATCCCTGATTTTGCTTTGACAGGGAGCTAAACCAACTATCCATAAGTTGTTCCTATCAACACCCACCTTCACAGGACCCAATGGACACAAAAGTCTTGTCTGAGAAATAATGGACTAATGAAAGCACTGTGCAAAAGACTGTCTAGTGCCATTACAGCAGTGCAGTGGAGAGCCCTTCTCAGCAAATAGTGAAGAACCCAAATTAAACATTGCTGGATTGCTGTGTGGCAGCAATCCACACAATGGACTGGGGTAATTTCCCAGGTTAACCAAGGTTTTAGCCACTAGAGAGATGTACTTGAATTTGCAACACCACTTTATCTAAAATCTTCATGAGACTGTAATGGAGAGCTGTGCTTCAGGGACCAGGCTCTGCTGAAAAGCCAGAGACCTGGCAGTCAAAATGCACTGCAGAGAAAAGACAGTTGCAGCAGACTGAGGTGTGAGCACAAAAGAAGAATGTCAGGAGATGGGAGAAGGTTAATGGAATAATATGGGAGGGAGTGTCAGTCTCCCCTCTGTGTGCAGACACAGCTGCCTGAGCCACATCCTGTGACGGAAGAGAGCATCAACAATAAATCTCCTCCCAACCAGCACGGCTGTCAGAGGAATTTTCCCACAGTAAAGATCACATTCATTGGTCTGTGTCAGGAACTATATTGCATTGTAACATCCCTGGAATTCCAGCAGACAGAAGAACAAACATGCAACCTCAGCCATGAACAAACTCCCAGCTAAAGGATGAGGAGCAATGCTCCTTTGGCTGCACTGCAGCACGGCAGACTTTAAATGTGCTGACCACATGGCCAAGAACAGTGACAGGAACTCAAATGAAGATCAGAAACTGTATCTTAATAAACCTGAAAAAGGACAGAAACTCTCAAGCATTAGATAAAAACAAGTGTCTGAACCTTAGGGATGTATATGACCAAAAGAAAAGAAAAAAAAAAGGAAAAAAGAAAAAAAAGAAAAAAGAAACAGAAGTGTTTCTTCAACACTTCAAGACTTTGAAGTGTTTTCTTTACCTTTACAATCTCACAGATTTGTCCATGGAAGGGGAACATGGTGATGGCCATGCAGACAATACTGCAAATGTCACTGTTTTTTGAAATAATGAAGTAGCATTTCCAAATATTTTTTCAGAGTTCTGTTTTTTTTAAGTTTCCCTAACATGTGGCAAAGCTTATGTCTTTTTAAGAACTAGACTCCTCTTTTTATCTGTAATGGTCACTGTTATTTTTCTTCCTACATATTTTTCACGTAATCTCTCTCAGCATTTGTATGAGAACAGGATTTCACAGCCACTCTGTTTTTTCTTTTTTTTGGTCTGGGACCACTCCGTACTTTCTCACAATCTTTACAGCAGGAAAGCTGTAGCATGCACAGAGAGGAAAGCATAAATTACACTATGACAGGTTTATAAGACTAATTCTAATAAATATCTCTCAGTAGCCTCCTATTCACTGTCTCCCTAGAAGAGCAAGGAGAGATTTTTCTGCTGGCAGCATTTTCAACTGCATCAATGTATTTCACGGAAGTGCATAAATTTCAGCAACACTTTGCCAGGAAAGCCCAGACAAGCCTGCAGACCATGAGGCACAAGGAGGACCCCGCAGAGCCCTCTGGTAGGGCATTAGCTTGGGCTAAGACAGGCCAGAGATTTGACTTCATAACCAGGTGCATTCAATCTACCTTTTTTCACCTCAGATCACTGTGAGTCAGGCTTCGATCAAAGCTTCTTACCCCACAAGACCCTGCCCTGGCCAATTCACCTGACCAGGAGCCAGGCAAGGCAGAGATCAAAGATGTGAAGTAGGTTCCCGTGTCCCAGGATGTAGTTGCCAGCACCCACATCCCACCCTGACCCACTCCCCAAAGGCACCTAGAGTTTTCTTGCATTGTTTCATGCTGTTTTGTTTGGGTATTCAGGAAGTCCAACACCCAGCTTAAAGATCTTTTTATTTCAGTGGGACCTTTATACATCCCTTATTTCATTCTATCCACTGCCACTGGATTTTTATTGAGAAAAAAAAGGTATCACAGAGAGACAGAAATTACAGTCTGGAAAGGAGTAATGTCCAGTGCTATCAAAACCAGCTATGCCACATGCTCTGCATGTGGTAGACAAATTTTTCTCTCAGTCATCCTTTCATGATTATTAATTGTCCTGTTCTTATTGTTTCAAAAGCATTTCATGCCTTACCTACATGTACTTACTTTATTATTGGTTCAGCTATGTCATTGAAACACTTAGAAACTCACATGCAATTTTCAAAAGTTAATTAGGAACCTCTTTATTCAAGTACCACTGGCTTTTCTAGAAAATCACATCACTTCTGAAAATAGGATTTAGATGCACGATGATATGGAAGGAAATTGAGGACATCTTCATTTTGGAGACATTAACGAGTTCAACAGCTTACCTGTACCCTGACCCATACCCACATCACTTGTTACCAAAGTCTTTTATCACGAATGCTGCAGAGGTCTGTGTGTTCATGGCTGTTCAAAACACAAAACCCATGAAAGTCTGGGATTAAAACCAGAGGTTTAAGGATGATGTCCAAAGGCTAGAAGCACTGAGTACTAAAGCATCTTCTGCAACACTCTCAAGAGTTTCTTCCTGTGTTACACTTGACACAGAACATATCAAATTATGGCTTTCTACTCTCTAACTAACTCCATTCTCTGTATCACAACCTCAGTACACAACTAAGACTCAAGAGAGTAATATTAAAAAAAAAGTTAAAATTAGAAGTTGAATTAATCTGGTGATGGAACACTTGACACTTTATCTGTCAGCTCTCCTTTTCTGATCATATTGAGTTGCGTCAACTTGCAGAAATACTGAGAAAGTCTTTTAAGCTTTTCCCTCATGCAAGACATGCAGCTGGACTTCTCCTTTGGTCTCCATGAAATGCCATTACCCAATCCCTCTCCACTTTTCCTTTTCAGAACAAGCACAGAGTATCTAACCCCACCCCCACTTTTTGCTGTGAAACTGGAACATGCCCAACATTTTTTCTCCAGTAGACAATTTATTTTTAAATCCATGGCTAAGAATGCAGCATAATATATTTTAAAACAAATGTTCTTAGTCATCATTTCCATAATATTTCAACCCCTTCATAGGAAATATTATTCAGAACAGCAACAGAATAAAATTCAACAGTTTTCCTATTAGCAAGTGTCCACAGTTCTTCATTTCAAATCTCAGCAATAATAAAAAACTGCTGTAACAAAAACTTGGATAAAGACTGACTTATTTGGAGATCTGTCAGGAAGGTACATCGTATTTCAGTGGCACATAGTTGGTCAGCTAATAAATGCTTAAATTATGTTGTCTGTGTTAGGAGCATGACAGACCTTCCTGATCTTCAAATAAGTAAAGTTTAATATTTAGTAGGAGATAATATAGGTCTAAAACTACATCGCTTTTCTGAAACAAATTCTCATTCATGCCTGTTCTCCTAAGGAAGTTTTTTTATCCCAGATGAGGAGAGACAAGGTCTCCTATACATTCATTCCCTGTCACTTCTTAAAAGCACATCATACATGCACAGAAAGTGAGGTTAAATGCCTCATACTTCTAACAAACTGATTCGTTCCTCCTTCTTTTTCCACATACCACTGCTAAATAAAGGTCTGTTTTGTGTCAGTGGTGAGGGAGAAAAAATGTCAGGCCTGAAGGATCAGGTTAAAATTTTATGGTTTTGCAAATTACGCTTTTATAAATGCCGAGGCCATGCACCTAAACCAAGATTTCTGGCCCAGACTCATGGTAATCACCAGGAAATACTCCTTGGTTCCCTGGCTACTGCATTACACTTTGGTAGAAAAGTGCACCTGCCATATAATATAAAAGCAGATGAATCTCTCCACTACACTTAAGGATCATGTAGGTAATGAGATACTGCATTGATTAAATGTATCTTACTGTGTGCAGCTGGGAGAATAATAAATTTCCATTAAATTGCTATATTTCTTCTTTTCTTTAGTTGAATTATTACTTCGTCTTTACTTACTGTCATGATTTTTTATTTTTAGAGTCTTTCTACTAAAACAAGTAGGAATAGGCTGTATGTGAAATAAGTTATGTTCCTATTTTTCTTATAAAATTATTCCTAAACACACAAAACTTAGGCAGAAACCACAAATTCATGATCAGAATACACACTTTTGATTCATGCTGCCATGGACTTTTAGCTATAGAAGCCAGTGAGAAATCAGCTACTGACACCACTGTGAGCAGGTCAGACCATTCAGACAAAAATGTAACAAGATAATGTCACCCCGGAATTAAAAGAACTAAGTGGTAATCAAAACATAAAATGCTCTAACGTGTATTGTTTTTCTCAACTCCATTAAAAAGTTAAAGGCAGTTATAAATATACTGTTTTCTAAAATGTGCTTATCAGAGGCAACATGCAGAGAATGATGGAGCATGTCCGATGTTCAAAAGCTACAGCATTTGCTGTCCCACTAGCACTGTGGTTTGCTGAGCGTAAAGAACACGATTAGAGAATACAGTGCACTGAAACTATTTGCAGAAAACAGTATTCATGCCTTTGTGTAGACCTCACACATCCACAAACCAGATCCTGCTTGAGTACCTGCTGAGGGGAGGACATTCATCTACACAGCCATGGAGCTCCCAAGGATACCTATGTTCCATGGAAGTAATAAAAGGACATTAAGTTAGAAAATTATTCCACTTCCGCAGTTATTTTTGCAATTAGATTCTCTCAGAAAACCTGTTAGTGATCACCTGATGAACAGGCTCTCTCACCTCATATTCCTGGCAGAGTCCAGTGGTCTCAGACCCAGGGCTTAAAACCCAGCCCCTTGGAGGCCTGGGTATTTAAGGCACCCCAGAGAAGGGGTATGGATGTGCCACTGCCCTACTTGTACCTACCTGGGGCAATCTATCCAAAGAAAGTGGCTAAACAAAACAATGTTTCTAGTCAAAAATGCCTCATCATGAAAAACTGCTTAAATCCAAAATTAGTAATGGAAAAATTCATCAAATGTCTACATCATACGAATTAGTAAAAACCACAACACACAGTCAAGATCTTGTTATGGGTGAAACATTCCTATGTACAACTTTACAACACTGAACTTTTAACATCCATAATAACAATTATTTATAATTTCCCAAATTGTAAAACACTTTGTCAGCTTGTTCTAAAGATTTTTCCAAAGAGTCCATTACCTTGCCAGGGGCAGGGACGCCTTCCACTAGACCACATTGCTCAAAGCCCCATCCAACATGGCCTTGAACACTCGCAGGAATGGGGCATCCACAGCATCTCTGGGCAGCTTGTTCCAGCTCACCACACTCAATAAAAAAAGTCTTCCTTACAGCCAATCTAAATTTACTATCTTTCAATTTAAAATCACAGCCCCTTGTCCTGTCACTACAGGCCCTGATAAAAAGTCTGTCCCCATCTTTCTTATGAGCCCCCTTTACAAGGTCTCGCTGGAGCCTTGTCTTCTCCACGTTGATAACCCCAGCAGTCTCAGCCTTTCCTCACAGGAGAGGTGTTCTGGCCCCAGAATGAGAAACCAGAAGTGACACCCCAATACACCACGTTTCATGGTCAGACTCTGAAAGAGTTTCACTTCCATCTCACAGGTGTTAAGTCTCATGTAACACGCACAGAAAGGGAGATGCCACAGGGTACACAGAGGAGAGCAAACAATGAGTCTCTCGGGAAGGCAAAGATATGCCCCAGAGCATCAAGGCACCATTTTCCTCATGTTCAGCTACATCAGTAACTTGAACTCAATGACCTGCCATATGCTACCTCCCAAATTCATAAATCTTGACAAAATCATGTAAAAATAAGCAAGATTCTCAAGCAGTATAAAAAACCTGTACAGACAGTTTAGTCCATGGAAGTAAATGGATTCATGACAGCAATAGAAGCAGTGACCAGATTTAGGTTTTTTGCCTGGCAAGCTCTCCTTCTCCTTACGTCAACTAACCACCTTGCTACTTCATCAAACATTGCAGCCTTTGTCCAGCAGTTTGAACAGGGAAGACATTCAATTCCTCAGACTTTGCTTTCAATGACTCGAAATCATAGAGTATCTTGAGCTGGAAGGTACCCAAAAGGATCATCAAATTCCTGAAATTGTCATTGCAACAACCCATGGTAATCCTCAAGTGTCTGCGAGCTTGGCCTTGCTCTCCAAGTGAAAGTGATGCTGGATTACCCCTTTTGTTTGTCCCACAGGATGCCAACACCTATTCATATCTGGCTTTCAGTGCTCCCCAGGTTGCCCAAGTAGCTCCAGACAGAAGGGCTTGCCACCTTCCACCACCCCCACACCTCCAGAAGAACCTCCAAAGCATGACAAAGTAAATCTGTCACGATTTTTAGTATATAATGTTTTCCATTATCAAGAAGAGCTATAGAATTAAAGCTTCTGGCCAGTCAATGCCCTTCTGTTTCCATTTACGGTTAAGAATGCAAAAACTTGATGGTAATTTCTTTCCCAAACTCTCTTCAGCCTGTTCCAATTTTGGGACATAATTCAGTCTAGTCAAAAATATTTTAAACAATGTGGTTTATTTATAATCGGAAAAGGCATCTTAGTAATCATCAAATTTACTAGAAGTTTCTATATTTAAAACACAATGACTGCATTTTCTTCTCTCCCCATACAGAGCAAAAGATTGAGCACAAAATCTGAGCACTGCTGTACACAGGATAACGGAACCGACTCTCTCCATGAACAGCTGCAGGCAGAGCCAGAAAAAAAACAACTTTTTTAGATTTCCCTAACCAGCCAAACAAATGCAATATTGGGGATGGCAAAAAATATTAAATAAATAATCTACTTTATGTATCATAGTCCACCTATGAGTACTATCACCTATCCAAAAAAAATGACTGTGAAGGAAGATGTAGCAGTGGTAATACAAATTGTAAGATTAAAAAACTCAGTATTGCTTAGGTCACATAAGAGTTAAAGGAGAAGAGATACTGTAAGTGTATGTAGAATAAAAAAACAGAATTGCAAAAAAGCAGTCATTCAATATATGAGACAAACTGAGAACTGTACAAGAAGATAGGCTTTCACTAAATGCAAATTGCTTGCAGCAGTCAGTATGAAAAGATGAAGTCAAAAACTATCAAAACTCAAAACTGGAATTACAGTAAGACCATGCATAACAGTATAAAAAGGCAAGCCAAGCAGCAAACTCACATGTGAAAGTAAACTAGAGATGAAGGAAGGGCAGATCACAGTTGTCACCTGTTGATTAAAAGTTATTTTCCATTGTCTGCTGAATCTGTATCTGGTATTACCTACTCTCAAGAAGAAAATACACCACCCCCCCAAAAAAAAAATCCATCCCCACCTCCCCCAAACCAACACTAGAATGTTCTGTGTGACTCCACCAGAGGTTTCTATGTTCTGTGTAGTTTCTGGAGCACAGTCTGCTTCTACACACAAAACCCTCTACTCTGCTCAAAAATACCCAAAACACATTAAACCCCTTGTTTTACAGTGTGGTAGTTTGACCCTGGTTGGGTGCCAGGCACCCACCAAAGCTACTCTATCAACTCCCTCCACAAATGGACAGTGGAGAGAACATAACGAGAAGTTCACAAGTTGATAAAAGGACTGGGAGAGATCACTCACCAATTACCATCATGGGCAAAACAGACTCAACTTGAGGATATTAACTGAATTTATTATAACAAAATCAGACCAGGATAATGAGAAGTAAAGTGAATCTTAAAAAACAACTTCCCTCCACCCGCCCCTCCTTCCCGGGCTTTACCTCCTCCTCCCCCAGCAGTGCTGGGAGATGGGGAATAGGGGTTACAGTCAGTTCATCACAGGCTGTTTCTGCCACTGCTCAGAGAAAGGA
Source organism: Cephalopterus ornatus (assembly GCA_013396775.1). Classification (NCBI taxonomy): domain Eukaryota; kingdom Metazoa; phylum Chordata; class Aves; order Passeriformes; family Cotingidae; genus Cephalopterus; species Cephalopterus ornatus. Next base: position 166,521 of record VZRE01002177.1, read on the forward strand.
GCTGGCTGGCACTGGCTCTACTGGACATGGGGGAAGCTTCCACCAGCTTCTCACAGAAGCCACCCCTGTACACCCCCCACTACCAAAACCTGGCCACACTAACCCAATACATACAGATAACAGAAAACTGCCGGGTGATTTCCAGGCTAAACTGATGAAGCTTTCAACAACTGTTGCTACAGTAAAAATGTCAAGATATTGCCTCTACTAAGATTTTACAACAGTACTGCAAATGGGTGTTAATTATTCTGCATGAGGATCAAAGACAGAAAATTCACCATTTTGGTGACACTGCTTCTTGGTAATCTGGATACCAGCCAGACTCCAGATGCTCACTAAGCATTGTTACCTACTCTCTAAGCATCGTTGCCCACTCTCCGATACAACACACTGAACTCCTATCTGATGACTGGAATGGAACTTCCGTGGCAATTAAACCCCATCCTTCATGCCTATTTATTTTCAATCAAATTATCTTTCCCAGGAAAGCAGACAGCCTAGTTCCAAGCATGAAGACAGGAAATTAAAATAAATGCCAGCAAATATGCAACGCCTTTTGTTTTCTGTGACGGTTCCTTGAGGGTTTCACAGAGGATGCTAGTATGAAAACGAAAGCTGCTATGTTCTCACTCTCCCCACACAGCTAGATGTTAAAAGCTTTTTATGTAAATTTGGTTTTAAATTTGTCAATAGAAAGTAACACATGAATTTTGAATTCTTTCTGTATCATTGCCTGTGTTCCTCCATGTATCTCAAATTTGGGAACGTGGTGTAGTGACAGGGCTTAAGTGAGAAAAAAGTGAATTCAAACACAACTTAAATTGCTTCTACCTGGTATGTCTTATTATAAGTCTCTTTATCTTAAGTCATCATTCATTTACAACAATATACACACTCAGAAAATCAATTTAATAAGCATGAAACAGGTGGGGAGCTGGCACCACAAACCACTGAGACTTGTTGAGTGCTTAGCAACCTACTGTAACTATACCTTCAATGCTGTTTTTCATCTTTTATCACTTAAGTTTATCTTTGGTCTGTCTAAATAGATCACATAAAGGTGGGAGCTAGCATTTAATATGCAGCCATATAAAGACTAGGCACCTGAGCCCCAATCTGGTAGAAACACCCCAAATAAGCTCATGGACAAAATCCCAATGAAGCAGACGTGCACTATTCCAGAGGTCCCTGATGCTGTAGAGTCTGTTTTTACTGTCTGAGCAGCTTCAAACACCTACATTTTAAATGATGCTATTGTGCACACACAGAATATCAACAGCAGTCCAGAGAAAGAATAAAAATAAGCTGGAGAACAGACTGAAAGAGCAGAACTAGAGCACAATTGATTTGACTTATAAAAGAACAACCTGATGTATGATTTTTTTTAACAAGGTAGACATAAACATCAAAGGAAAGCAGTGACTTCTTTCCTGAAAAATGTGTGATAAAAGACATCAAATGCAAAAAATGAACAATATACATATTCTTTTTTTATAAGCATTATATTGAAACAAAAGGGGCATTTTTTAAGACTTGTATCAGCGTCTGTATTACAGATGCCTGAATGGACCAGCTGAATTGGGCTGGGAGGATACATAAAATAATTAACACCTTTTATTTGTTTGTACACATACAAAACCAACAAGAATATGTCTGAACGTATACACAAATGCTTAGACAGGTTATACATGAGATCTATCTATTAACAGAGTCAGACACACATTAAACCACAACAACCAGCATGAGCTTTCCAGAGCCTCAAAATTACTTAAGCCTAAAAATGCCTTGTGGCCTTAATAGTTGAGGCAGCGGGTTGAGTAAGGGCAGGCAGGCTGGTACCAGTCACTTCCTCAGCACCTCCACATAAATTGTCTTCACTGTCTTAAAGCCCACAGTCTGCAGGAGCCTGGGCACACAGACACAGCACCCATCACCACAACTGTTTCAAACTTAGGCAATACAATGACAGTTTGGGGTCTCCACTTGCAGCTGTAGGGGCTCCACTCACAAATTTGCTGCATGGGGCTGTGTGTGTGTGCACATGTCTGCTGTTGGGAACTGACGACCCTTCACTAGGTCTCTGACACGCAAGTCAGACCTGCATTTTGGTCATACTTCGTTTCCCACAGGCTGCAGCTGCCTCTCCTTGTCTCTGCATGACTCCGGTGTCTTTCACAGGATGCCCTCTAGTGCGAGAACTGTACTTTTCCACTCCTGCCACATTACTGAGTATCAAATGCAAAACCTTACAGCAGCCTAAGCAAGACACGGTGCAGGGCTGGCTCAAGAGCTAAGGAAAGGACTGGAAGGGAACTAGCAAACACAAGGGGAAAAAAAACCCTACAAACCCACAGAACAGAAGTCTAATCCCACTGTTCCCATCTGAATAGCAACCACTAGGAAATCTAAGTGACTCAAATGCAAGTGCATTGGCTTCTAGTAAAGTTTTCTGCATGATAAACATCTTGTGAATCAAAACTACAATTTCAAATTCAAAGAATCCTCCCTACTAAACTGCAACATGCCAAACAGTAATGTTAACTGTCTGTAAGTAAATATGCCAGTTATTTTGTTCACTATACATTAAGAATAGAATTCAAAAATCAGATGTTTTCCATCTACTGCCATGGAGTGCTAGCAATCACCAGACCAGAGGGACACATATTTTAAGAAAAAAATTGAGGACCCAAGCCAGTCAATGTTCATCTTGCAGAACTACAGCATTCACAGAAAGCAAACACCGTAACCAGATTTGTTTAAACTGGCATGTATTTTTGGTTTATTATTATTTTATGGTGCTCTCACATCTCTCATTAACTTTTATTCCAAACTAACAGCATAACTTCCTGCAAAAGCAATGATTACAATGTACAGAATTACACTAGCATACGAGTAAAAGAATACTGTGCCATCCCAGATGCACATAATATACTGTATAACAAAAATTTAATGCTTTTCTTTCAGTTAGCAAAGCATTTTTTATTAGTAAGCTTATTACAAAGAGTATATAAATAAGTACATGTTAATAAGTAAATTAATGGCTGACTAAAGCATCTAGGTGATGAAATACCCCAGGTGCTTTTGAAAACATTGCTCATAAATAGAATTCCAGTCTGCATGTTCAAAATACATATCCCAAACAAACTAATGCTATAAATTGGAACTGAAAATATACTTTTAATACAAATTTATTTTCACCTTAAAGACCAAAGGCTAATAAAATCTGCCTTCTGTATACAAATAAAAACACATCCTGAGAACTGCAGAGCTGACCCTGCACCAGAGACCTACTCCAGCAATGCCATGGGGTTTTGACCCTTACACAAGGAGAGAGTTCCTGACGGGCTAAGCCCCGGACCCTACAGCCACAGACTGCGGTTGTGAGGGAACATCGGCCCCCATGGACACCATCCGCCTCCTTGCTTCTGAAACAAAGGCTTCATAAAATTTCATCGTTCCCAGCATCCTTCCCCCTTAAATGCTTCTCTGTTACACTACATTAGTAAAGGAAAAGACACATGAAGTCAAAGGAGAGATTGTGTTTGGCAGGCCTCTCGTTATTCATTTACTGTTTATTATTGATTTTTGTGCCCGTGCAGAAGGATCACGTGTGCACTGGAAAGAGGTCGGTGGCAAGGTACAGAGGGCTGTGTATACCAGGGAGCTTGTGGCCAAAGCAGCACTCTGTGGGCTCTCTGTGGCTGGTCTGGGGATTGCTGGTTGTTTATTTTAAACTAAGAAAGTCTCCAGTGTTCAGCCTGGGCTAAACCACAAATTCCAGCGCTAAGGGTCCACTGCCAAGATGCAAAGGGGTCATAATTCAGAGTGGAAGAGCTGAGACCTTCAGTGATTCCCAGGGTGGCAGCTGCCCTCCCTTGGCTGACCCAAAGAACCAAGCTGAGTCAGCATTTACAGCTACTGAGCCATCTTACAACGACCAAGGGGTGGCTGGTCTCACACCAACAGACAACACGGTCCATCACAGCCCTGCAGCAAATGAAGAGCGTGGCAGCACACAAACCCACACACTGCTGCCATCCAGCAACAGGAACTCCACCACATCTAAGGAAGAATGGATTTTTAAGGAAGATACTGTAGGATACTTACTTCAAGCCTGCATTACCAGCTCACTGAAGGAAATTGGCAAATAATGCTGATTAGTCTTGCACATCACTGACTCTACACCCCAACTGACAGAGCTGTAGCCTCAAACACAAGGTGGGCAGCATTGTGTGTTATTACATATATATTATATACATATATGTTATATACAACAGATAACAATACATTTGTATATGTTATATAACATATTTTATACATTACTGTATATATTATTTGGAAACCTCACTAAAACCAATCACCCAATAAGTATATTGTTCCATAATCAGTCACTGTCAGTTTGAATGTGGCCTGCAGAAAAATCTGGATTTTTAGATCTACCTGACTTTTAGAAGACAGTAGAATAGTACTTGACACAAAATTTTCAGCTGAGGGATTTATTAATTACTAGGTTTGGCTTGTATTGTGTAAAATTCGTCATACTGTCAGGAAGCTTACGATACTTTGTAAAACTGAAAATTTATATTGCAACTTCAAGAACCAAAAAAAAAATGTGTGGGAAGATACCTGATTAAAATGCATTAAACATAAAAGCAGCTGAGAAACTCTGTAGATTAGGTTCAGACAAGTCAACCTTTTTTAACACTAAACACCTTTATTTAATACTGTCCTACCTGCACTGCTATCAGTTCTCAATTTCTTGATACCTGTCATGTTCCAAATCCAGGAAGGCAGCAAATGTGCAGACTTATTTCAGATTGCTAGGGGGTGTAGGGGACTCATTCACACTACATACCCTCTTCTATCAGGACCAATGTCAAAAAACTCTCAGGGCAACACAATTGTTACCTCAGAGTGAGTAGGAGCTTTGCCAACTGTTTCAAGGAGGCCTGAACTGCAACACAGACTTTCTCAAAATAATCATGGAAAGTTAAATTCCATTTCTACCTCACAGACACCAACTTATTGGCTAAGGTTTCAAAATAAAGCAGCATCAGCCCTGTACAAGTAACACCCACAAGACTTTGGATGTTCAAGGATTCCCCTCTGCTTTGGTGAGGACAAAAGGCACAGAAATAAAATCATATCTGCAAAAAGTCAAACTAAGTTATAACTTGAGTTGTATAAAAACAGTTAATATATATTAAAATAAATCCAACGAACCAATAAGACTATTTCAACAAAATAAATAAGGAGACAGCAAGGTAAGAAAGAGGAAACAGCAGCCTCCAAACCAAAGTGAATCTTATTTCATTTTTGAATGCGAACAAAACCGTTGAATGTGGAGTAAAAAAATAATAAAAGGTCAAGGAAAGAGATACTGTGACAAGAGAAACAGATATAATTCAAAGGACTTAACATGTTCAAGATATAGTTGAGTGTAAGATTAGGGGAATATACAGAAATCATCTTGCTGAAAGAAATGGCATTTGAAAAAGCAAGCCCAGCATCTAGACAGTTTTAATAAACTGATGCAACTACACAAATTATGCCAGAATACTTCATATTTCTGTATTTAATAAGCACACCCAAACTACTGCCTTATGATGAGGCAGTAATATGTGAAACTTCAGTATTTTAAAGATAACAATAAATTAAGCAAAGGAGGTACCTGAAAAATAGGATAAAATGCAAAATAAATAAATAAATCATGCCAGATCAACCAGATGTGCTTCTTTATTAAAAATATTCCATTCTCTTACCAAGAACAACGAGTAGCTCTAAACTGTCCGGATTTCTGTGGCTCAGAGTGCCACAGAAAGATAGTTAAAACAGGGGATGTGGGGAAGAGAGAGAGGAAGTGGCAGAGATGGAGAAACTTGCAGCTTATCTGGGAGTGCTGGACTGTGAGGACAGCTCATGGAGCTGCCAACTGAACCTCACTGAGTATTTCTATTACCAAAACCAGAAGGTGCAGAAGGCTCCTGGTGTGAACTGCCAGAGATGCCATATCAAAGTTAATGGGGCAAAAGGCAAGGGACCTGCAAGGAAAAATACTTCCAGTGGAAGATGAGAAGGACTAATTACACTGTATGAGGCAGTTAAAGAAGCCCTACCTTGTCGTACGATGTATAACACTGGTTACCCAACTATGAAATGGAGAGAAAACTGAAGGAGTAGAGTATTACCAGCAGAATCAAGGACATCCAGCCATTTTAGGAGAGCAGGCTAAGACAGGCCAACTGACTCAATCTATTAAGTGAAGGACAAGAAGGAAAAATCCCACCTGAGCGCATGGGGAATCAGTCCTCATGGCAGCAGTGTGGTTACGAAAGTAAAGAAGAGAGCTGTGCTGAGCACAAATGCATGCAAGCCAGCCACAAACAAATGTGGAATGAGAGCAAGGTTTCTATCCACTGTAGTAATGAGGTTCTGAAAAAAGTCTTTCAGTGAGACGGTTTATGGGAAGATAACGTAAAATAAGATTAAGGACTGGAGTCAGGGACCCAGAGAGGCCTGTACACCTCTCTGGTGTCACAGAGCACAGCCTCTACATACTCCTCCACAGGAGGGCATCAAGCATGAAAACTCCATGCCCTCAAACTGTAACACAGGCCAAACCCTCGTGGCCAGGTCTGGGGAAGTCCTGCAGAAATCTTCAGAAATCCCAGAGCTAATGAGAGCTCCTCGAGACTCATATTCCCCACAGGACTATGTGGCTCTTGGGGCGGCTGCTAACAGCTGTGATCAGCACTTTTAAATCACAGACTCCTGACAAGATTTCTGGGCATGTGTAGGACAATATTTACTACTACGGACTCTGTTGTGCTTGTATCAATCCTCCTTTGTCCTGACCCAATGAGCTGGACAGACGGACACAGGGACCAGAAGGCACTTTTATAACAACACGGCACAATACAGGAGCCTACTCTGAGCAGTCAAATAAATCCATAAAGTCAAGAACAATTGAGAAGACACTTCAGTGGTAGTTGTGCATCAGTGCAGCCCTGCACAAGACCTCCTCAGCTTCTTCTCTCCACAGGGAGGAGAATTCATCAGTTCAGCTGCAGCACACTGCTGCTGCACAAAATCTGCTTCTGCTCAAGAAGTGCCTTGAGTTTCACCCAGGGGCTCTCTGTCCCCTTGTCCCCTGCACAGGGTATGGCAGGCCAGCTGCCAGCCTTATCCTGACGGGGTCTAGTTTAACCTTCTCTCTGAAAACTGACAAAATGACTAGCCTGGGACTCCAAGCCAAGATTTGTGTAAAACATACAGCTGGGTACACTGATGTCAAGATCATTTCAGAATTAAAAATAGCAACAGAAATTTCACATGGAAGATTAAGTGCATTAGTGGATCACATAACCTTGCTTCAGACCAAGCCACGCTGTAAACAATTTTCAGTCCTCAGCAGAAAACATACAGGATATGTTATGTGAAGTTCAACATCAGTGCTACTTTCAGGTTACAGGCTTACTTTCTTGATAAATAAATGGCAGCATTATGAAATAAGACAACGATGATGTACATTCCTTGTACTTTAAATCTGATCTCTTGAGTGTCTTGCCACTGAGCACAAGACCCTGCATATCAGCCTACCAGGCCTGACATTTAACAAGCCAAGTTTATTTCTAGAAAGTGAGCTGGAAATTAAATCTCATGGTTGCAGTTGGCACACTGTGCAGTAGAGGAATCTTAATGGTGACTGCATTTCATTTTTGCCCTGCAACTTTCATCCTTCTAATCGGTATATTTAAGTGCACTTAATCACTTAAGCATTGAGTCTACCACAGTGACAAATCTCCAGTTTAGACTTCACAATAATAAATCTTTGTCTTCTCTCAGCAGCTGGCGAGGTTTGATTTGGACTTTGAATTTAGACCTTTTCCTCAGGCTTAACAGTAACAACTTGTTTGTTCTGTCTGTTGAAAGCGTGACATTAACTCTTGTCTTTAAATGCGTTAATGTTGCTTAAGCTTAGTGTTCTTGGTGTTAAAACTGGTTGCCCTTCTGCAGTGCCTGACTAAGCCACACAAAAAAATCCAATTAGCCTGTGTTGGGATTTTACAAAGCAACTTTCACTCATTTCTATTTACACAGCATCACTGGTCCACATGACGCTTCACAGACACAAGGACAAGCTGGAGTTTATAACACCATCTTTCAATAGATGCCTCCAGTGCCACAAAAAGCTAATTTAAAAACAGGTGGAAGGGGCCTTCAGACACCCCCTTTAACAGTAACATCCCCACAAAGCACCTCACAGTTCAGCCACAGGATCAGGTTTGGTGTTATCCTCAATTCTTTGACAAATGCTCTAAGTATGTTCCTGAAGTAGCTCTGGTAAAAAAAGGCAAAATGTAGATGTGACCAACAAATCACGAAAGGGAAAAGTGCCTTTGGACTGAGAAGCAACTGGGGATCCTATCCCCAGTATTGCTACAGGCTTCCTGCACTACTTAGTATACTATTTAGGCCCAAGTCATTGAGAATTCATGCATATTAACTACCTGTGCAGTAAAGCCCTGGATGTGTGCAATAAAGCCCTGGATCTATGCTTGCAAAACAAACCAAGTCATTGAACGTTTGCAGGATAGGGGTCTCATTTCCCTACGGTTTAGTTCTCCTTTTACAGTTCAACAGAACTCTCAGTTGAATTCAACATACCGACAGGTATGTGGAGCAGGGCCTTATTTTGCTAAGTATAAAATACCTTCTTAAACAATAAGCCTTGTTATAAAAAAGCTGAATCTTGACTTGTTGTGACTGCCACACAAAAGACTGCACCTTCATCAACTTCTGACAGCAACGTTCATTCCTGCAGATTTTAGTCCAAAAGAAACTGCTTGGCCAACCTAAGTCACCAGTTAAATGGTTTTATTTGCTTTATCACTTGCCAACAAGACAAATAACTCTCCCTCAAGCACAGAGCTTGCCAGCTGACTGAGCAACACACAGAAACCTTGGACTTGGCAGGGATTGCTCTCTGGCATGTGCACAGAAGTCCTGGCACACCTGGGGACTATCGGAGCCTCTGTGCTTGCACAATACACCTGGCACACCATCAGCAAGCATTTCCAACTGGATGTGGGGTTTTCTAAACCTCAACATCATAGTGTTTTAACTAGTCAGCTCTCCTATTTATTATCATGAGCCATTAGATTTCACTCCCAGTTCCCCCACTGTCAAGCCTGGTGATCCTCATCACATTGACAGTCTTAATACCACAAGAGCCAAACTGGAAGAGCCACAGGACCCCTTGCCAAGTTGGGTCCAAAACCACATCTTCAAAAATCTCCTTTTAAAAAAACTTAGCATGTGCATTCCTCTGGGTTCAATTTGCTGCCAGCCCTTTTTTAAGATTAGTCTCCCCTACAATTAAAGGCTACTTTAGTACCTGCTATTTGCTTACTACAATATAGTTCGCACTGTAAGCAACTACCTCTCTACTAAAGTAAGGGCACTGCATGCGGCATGTTCTGCAGCCCAGCTGCTTCTTCACACCACAGATGATTTGGACCCTAATTCTGCCTAGTGTAACAGGCATTTAAACTCCAAGTATTTAGGAAGCTCACTGTATATTTGTCAACAAATTAAAGCTCCTACACCTCCTTAGCTACTGCCAAGTAGCTTCTGTGATTCCTCTGTGATTAGATTAACAGCTTCAGCTTCCTTAGGCTAGCCGCGTGTTATTGCAAGACTCTCCACAGCTCCTCTTGGAGAATCAATTTTAAAACACAGACACATCATTCCCTCCAAAATCCCTGTTTTATCCAATGTCATCTTCTCAATTCCTGCCAGGTGCTACTCTCAGGCATGTCCTTCTGGTTTTTACTTAATGTAGAGCCTTGGCACAGAATTATGTGCTTTTCTCTCTCTTTTCAGTCTTTCGGGCACTGACACCACTTAGCACTTCTTGTGTCTTTCACAAATGCAAATTTATGATCTAGATTTTTGCATCTGATCTGTTTACAAAATAACAACAAAAAAAATCCATTTTAAGTTTTTCCTTTAATTTAGAATGGTGGTATTTTTGCAGCCTCAGACAATTAGGACCTATGACCCCTGTGAACAACAGGGGGGCTTATGTTCTTTCAGGCTAAATTTATCCAGGCAGTCACTGAACGCTTTGGGAAAATCCCACTACATATATGCAGTTTTAGGAGCATTTCCGTAGGTTTTCATCAGCACAGAGGACATTAGACTTCAGTTAGAAACTAGCAGCACAGCTCCATGGTTGCCTATTGGTCCGTGTTACAGTGAGATCACTCAAGATGTTATCAAATATTATTTTGAAGGCTCTGGCTTACACATTTCCCCTGAAATAATGGCTGCAAATCTTCTAGAGCTTTCGCAGTAAGAAAGTCAATTTCTTAAAGAAGCATTTTCTGAAAACCTTGCGTTTTCCCCAAACCTCATTCCGTTTGCAGCATTTGATGCTGACTGAAAAATTAAGCTCAATCAAAAAGTCAAACTGGTGAAGAAATGTCAGAATCCATAGAAAACAAGTATCATTGTATAGCTGCATCCATCAGGAATTGATCGAACAAGTTTTGATAGGGCTTTTCCCCCAAGAACACTGAGTTTAATCTATAAAGACTTTTGTCAAAAATAACACACTACTTTCATGCCCATTGTAATCTTTTCCATAAAAAATTTAAAGGAGAGTTTCCCAGTGTACCATGATGAAAACACGTGTGCTATAGCCAGGTAGCAACTAATTTTTTTCAAAAACCCAAAAAGAGACCAAAGAAACCTCTAACATCCAAACCCTGTCTGGAAGCTCAGCAGCCACTATGAATGCTACGCAGGGCTTTAACTGATACAACTGGAGAGGTTAACAGTAAAGAAAACACTGTTTACTTTAATTCCACTACGACAGCAGAAAATAACATCAGTATTTAGGAAATATTTCATTTACATTCTAAGAAATGCAAAAATTAATGCAAGTGATTTCTGGTCTGTGAGTAAACTATCTATCTATAACTGATTCTGTGAAACCCATACACAGAATTAATGCTGACCTTAATAGAAATGGTCATGCATTTAAAATTTTACTTTCAACAGCCAAGTTCTTAACAAAAAAACCCTAAATCTACACCACACTTGCAGGGAACTAAGAGTTTGTCCATCTCCCTTGGTGGCGTAAGAGTTTTGCTCCAGGTTTTCTGTCAACTCACAGCCACCACCACACTCACTTCTGTAGCTCACACAGCAGATGCTTACAGGGGAATCCATCACAGTAATGGTAGATGGCTTTGAAGAAGGGCCAAGCAACTACCTGCAGGTCTGCAAACTTAAAACTGTCCTTCAGTTCTTCTTAGCAGAAAAAATCTGCTCACTCTTTTTTAATCCATCTGAAACTCCCTGGCCTTTGCCAGGTTAATGTTTTCCAACCCTCATGATTAACTTCCCAAGCTTAAATTTATGAAGGGGAACAATACCTCCTGACCAGCTGTCAACCCCTCAGGCGCCCAGTCCCCAAAAAAATACTTCTGCCCTAAGGATGGTTTATCACCATAGCTCTGCACACACACAGCTTCAGATTGCCAAATATAAGCAGCCGGAAAAAACTGACCATTAGTTAAATTTTAATAATAGATAAATGTTTTATGCTGCTACTTGAATTTGAGACTATGGGAATGAAAAGGAACTTTTTTTTCACATTGCAACTCATTGGGGCACATCTCACCACTGCCCAGTATAGATCTGCAGGGTCAGGAAGCCCAGGAAGGGAAGACCAGAAAGACGAAACGAGCTTCACTGGCAGCACCCTAACCAGTACAGCCCAAACGCGAGAGACAGGCTCCATCTCTTCACCTCCCACAGTATTTCTGGTTATGGATTCACACCCAGTTTTCTTGCATGGTTTAATACAAGATAGTTTCATAAAGTGAGGGTTCAGTGAGATGGGAGTTATCCAAGTTCTTTGCTTACCAAAGTCAGTGCAATGTGCACACAGGTGAACACATTTGAGGTGGGCCAGGTCACCATACCATCAGGCTGTGTAGAAAATCCTCTCAGTTTTGTGTCTTCAGAGAGACTCTTGGATGAAGAGTAAGTGTTATCCTAATTTTACAGGACTTTGAACATGTCTGCTCTGCCCCCCTGCCCATGCATGCACCAAACCACAGGGGTGAGTAGGGACCTAGCGATGGCCAGAGATGCCAGCCCTGCTCCACTCCAGCCTCTTCCCTCTCTAGATGGCAGCACTATGCGCAGTGTTTCAGGTGTTGGGCTTTAAGAGAGGCCTATTACGTGGTCACAAATGCCACATTAATTAAAATTCTAGGTAATTACTTGAGTAGGCACTATTTTCAGTCAGTCATAATAATAACAATAAAAAATCATAATGAAGAAAGACAGCTATTCCTCAGAACACAACTTTGTCATAGCCAACAGCTCTTCACTGAGATGATGTGGTCTTCCTCCTCCAGCTGCAGTTATCCCAGGCTTGCTGACTCTGGGGGCCTGGCAGGATGTTACTTGCTTGCTTTCATTCTGCAGGTTTCTAACCCTTTCATTACCAGAGTTTCAGCTGGTAACACCACAGGGTCTTGCTCCAACACAGTTGAAGTGGGATGTTCCTCAGAAAGGTAATAATACTCCACAGGCACTCAGAGAGCCAGACTCAGCTCATACCCATACACTTATTTTTCACACTTCTAGCACATCAGTTTTCCTGATCTCTCTACCCTCAGCAACCCAGAGGTTTCTTCCTGTCTGCCTTGTGCCAAGCCAGTTGCACTTAATGCTCTGGTCATTAAATCTGTTTTTCTGTTGCACTTTGCAAGGATAAATAAAATAACTGGAAACTGTTTAACTTCTAGGACTCTTTCCTTCTTAGGATATGACTAGAAACCTAAACTGTTATGTCAGGAAAAACAAGCTGGGTTGCACATTTTTAGAAGAGGTGTGTCTTAGTTCAGATTAGTATGGCATTCAGAACTCATGCAAGTGCCAACACGGGAAAAAAATACACCATGTTATATAAAATAATCATGTTTAATTATTTTGGAATAAGATTAAAACATCCACTTCCTCAACTGCTTATTCTGTATTTAATATTTTAGCCTGGCATATTAAGCATCCTCTCTTGCTTCCTGGCTAATGGACTGGTACAGTTATAACAGTTCAAACTCTCCTATTCAAAAAGGGGATCAAGCTTAAAAAAAAAAAAAAGAAAAAAACACCACCTATAAAACATCACAGTCAGATTAACATTAATATTTTTATATGACAGACTAGATTTCCCTTTGGTTGTATCACAGGAATGTATTCCACTGAGGATACTGAAATCATGCTTGGTCAAACCATGAGGACTTTCAAGCCTGGAAATGCGCACTACCACAGCTACCAAATGCTCGGGGCATGCACACCTGTACATCAAAGGAGGGGAAAAAAGGCCCCACACTTCACCTTAATAAAACTTTCTGACACCAGTGACCACTGGCCTATTTGGTGAAACCATCTGCAACGACTCTGACTGTCGATGGTGCACAGCCAGCTGCCCTGTCCTTGCCAAGCAACAATTTAAGGTTGCATGAACACTAGTCACTCCTATTTCACCAGCAGATTTGAAGACTTTCAGGCACGGGAAACCCAGAGGTTCCTCTAGCAGCTGATTCACAACTGGCTAAAAGTTAATGCCTGATTATGGCAAAATTGAGTTTGCTCTCTGTTTCCAGTCATCAATTCTTATCATTCTTTTAATGATTAAAATGCCATTTCTTTCTTCCCCATAGTAATACCTCTTTACTGTAATCTAGTCATCTCCCAAGTAAAATCTTTTATTCTGATGCTTCTCCTAGCCTTTGAATAATTTTTCCACTACCTCCTCTAGCCTTTCCACTTCCTTTTAAAAATAATGACATTAGACACGGAAAAACAAAATCACACAGAAGTAGGAAGTAACCAGGTCCCTTAGGCAGGTGCTCTCCCATACACGCCACACTAGTCCTTCATATCACATCAGCTCACTGTGGGCTCGGTTTAAGGTGTCTGTTCTAAACATCTAAAACTTTTCTAAATCACTATTTCAAGAGGTGCAAATCATACCTGTGGAACTGCACTTTTCTTACTGGCTGACTAAGCGGGCCTCTGGTGGTACGTAAACCAGTTTGTTTGACCTAAACTCACCACCAGATCCAGCTTGTTCTGGGAAAATGCCCAGTCATTGTTTTTAATCACCTTATTATTTCTTTAGGTCACACAGAAGTTTTAGTAGCAACATTTACACATTTACTTTCACATCACTGAGATACAGTGGATATCACATAGCCAGTTGCTAAGGTACTTTATGAGCAACCTTAAACTAATGACAATAGTATCCTATTGTAGTCAACTGGGGGAGAGGGAAATTCACAATAAATCAAATAGTTTTTAATCCATTCAAAAAAGCATTGAAAAACTAAACGAAACAAAAAACCCATCATGTTATTGCCACTACTTTTTTTTAATAAACCCCATTTAGGAACAGATGATGCATAAAGACCATACTGTGCCTATTGTTCTCCCTGGTAACTCATTTTCATCAGGCACTTTGGGGCATACTGGTAATTTTTTCAGTCTTTTTAACCTCCTCAAAGACTTCATACTGTCATTTTACTTGCATTTTGAGACATTTCAGTAAACCCCAAGATGACTCAGCTGAAGATAGCTGGAGTAACATTTCAAATGAGAAAGTGCACCAAGAATTAGTTTGTTCAAATTCAGGAAGAAATCAGAGGGGGTTGATTAGGTCTCAGATGGATGCGAATCATTTTCAATAGCGAAAATCATGAGATACAGCATTCTGACATTTTTGCTTGACAGCCATGGCCTGCAACGTTTACCTGGGACATATACATTACATAAACTATTAAGACTCAAGCAACAAGAATTACATCCTGCTCTAAACAGTGTGTGGCAATATAAAAAGAAACTGGATATTGTTCAAAGACATACTGTGAAAAACTGACCAAAACTGTATTTAACGGTTATTTATAATTGCCTTTACACTTAAAGTCAAAACTCCAGTACCCTGAATCTTCTTTTCTTCTTTTTTAAAATTCTTCTTTGATGCTGGATTTGCTAAAGGCTTATCAAATGAGAACAGACCAGGTGGGTGAAAAACGCTCAGATAACATTCAACTCCCCAGCAGCAGGGATGCCACATGGGTTCCATCGCATCTGTCCCAAAACAAATAGCCTTCTCCAGCATGGGGGGGTGGAAATTAAATGAAAAAGTAGATAGGCAGGAAAAATGAGCAATTTCAAGATAAAGCCATAACAGCCCAATCCAGACTGGCTAACACTACCTAAAGTTACTGCTGATTCAGTACAGTAGTGCTGCACTACCTTAGCGAGTCTAAACAGCCAAAGTCCATTGCAACAGAGAAAATCTCCCAGTAAACTTGCACTCTTACTATCTGTAATCATCCAGAAGAAGCAGCTGAGATCTAATTTTTATCAGAAACATAACAGAAGCTTTAGTTCTGTTTGAAAAAATAAATGCTTGAGTACCAACATACGTAGTATAAACAGCGTAAGCCACTACTAGCAAACCCGAGGGGGCAGTGGCGGTCGCTGCCCCACCGAGAGCCCGGCGCCCCTTCCCCTGTGCCCGGGCTGAGCCGCCCCCCGCGGGCAGGGGCAGGGGCGGCGGGCACATGATGGCAGCCTACCTGTGGTTAAATTGTCATTGATCTTCAGCGGCACCCTTAAGATGTAGACGAGGAAGAGCATGATGAAGAACCACAGCGTCCAGAGATAAGTCCAGGACCAGACGATGCAAGACTTGAGCTGTTCCAAAAAGCCCGTCCCAGCTTCAGCCATGTTTTTTGGAGAGGAAAAAAAAAAAAAAAAAAAAAAGGGGAGGGGGACAAAAA
>VZRE01002177.1:182673-223628 GCA_013396775.1 Cephalopterus ornatus
GAGGGGGGGGGAGCGCGGGGAGAAGGCCGTGCAGCTTCTTTTCCCACATCTTTACGATCTTGAACAAGAATTTCAGGCGGTATTTTCACTTTAAGCCTAAAAAGGGCTCACGTAGGATGTTTTTTTGCAGTTGACTTGCCTGAGCGTCTTGCTTGGGATAATGTAATAGGCACAGTTCTTGCGTGCATGTGTTGGTGCGTACAGTGCCCAGCAGAGTCCTGAACTGTAAAACTACCTCCTTGGAAGATAACTGTGTGTCACAATAAATGGGTTGGAAGGGACCTTAAAGATAATCTAGTTCCAGCCCCCCTGCCAAAGGCAGAGATGTCACCCACTAGATGTGTGTGTCATTAAAATAGTGTCAGTAAAGCATAAACTTGAAGTCATAAATTTGTACTTTTGAAACATACATTTTGCTTCTTCCCTAAATGAGGTACTTATTCATGAAACAAGATTTGACAGCAGAATGTGACAAAAATTCCGAGGTTGGTTAACACAGCTGATCGTTGCTTTTTTTTGATGTTACACAGCTTACAAACATTTAAGTAGGTACACACTGCATACTGCAATTTGTTTGGATCTCTCTCCTGTGTTTCCACAGTCTGTATCTAGTGCAATAACACTCTCTAGCATATTAAGAAACAGGTTAAGAATTACCAAAAGAACAAAAACTCTGGAGAATTTCTCCAACTGATAGTAGCCACTCTGTCCTGAGATTTTCTAGCCTGCCAATGAAAAAGTGATCATGGAGAAAAACATAGTAGCTTTTCCAGAATATTTACAATACATGAAGGCATTAAACCAAAATAAATCTCTAGTTGTACAAACTGATACCTTCTTATGTTAGCAAAGAGATGAAATTTGTTATTCCACGCTGCTATGGGTCTTGAAGCTGGATGGAGAATACTCACTCTGTCTTACGCATTTGATGGTGACAGGATCTTCTGATAAAGGCACCATGGTCTCCATATCAGAATATTGGTGCAACACTGGCAGAAGTTTTTCCTGCTAAGAAATCACAAAACTTTTACAACTAGAGTATACAGATTAACTACAAAAAAGTAATTTATAGTTTAATTACACACCAAAGAAAACCACTTGTCAAATATTTCAGCTTCTCCTGAAGCTGAAGTTATAAAGGGGAGAAATACTTAATACGTTGTCACATCTGAAAAAACTCAACATTATTCAATCATGCAGTTATTTATAAATCAAAATGTTAATCTCATGTTTTTGTATGTATTGGTAAAAAGACGAAAGCTCTAGGCAATTTTTCACTTTTAGAAATTTTCTTCTACATGTTTTAATTTTCAGAATATTACTGCTTATATTTTTTAATAGTTTTCTAACTATGATCGATTCCTTTTATGTATGAAAGATAGAGGTGGTTTGTGGAGCTTTTTAAAAGTTTATTATTGTAAACAACTTCTCCTTTTCATACTGTTTTCTTATATTGAAAATAGGAGTGGACCGTGTTGGTTCCTCCAGCTCTGCTTTCTTTGTATCTCTTGTGTTACAAGAAGATCAAAACACTACAAACTGTGCCCACTTAAAGCACTGTTATTAATTTTAAGCCTTTCTTCTTCTAAGCACACCTGTTTCTTCTTCCCCTGACATTACAGCAGTTATTAATACTTTGCAGTAATGTTATGCATTTTACTCTTGGATCTCCAATGTTTTTACAGTGAGCATAAAGTATTTAAAAACCCACTGCCAACAGAGTCCCGTTCTTCAGGCTCCCAACAAACAAAAAAACCCAAACCAAAACAATGACCAAAAAAAAAGTACCAACCCCTCACCCCAAAAACAAAAACAAAAACTCAAGAAATAAAAACTGTTTGTCCAACCCCAAATGATTGTGTGAGGTGAAGAGCATTTATGCGCTAGGATATCTTTACTGATTACTAGTGTTGTGCTCTCATATGACAAATTACATTTCTGTTGTTCCTATGAAAGAAGCACCTAAGCTGATACTTAAGGCAAGTTCACAGTTCAGGCTCTATTTAACACAAATTATCTATCCTCTCTCAGTTCTGTTCGAAAGAAATGCCAATGATAAGTATAAAGCCTTGTAACATGCATTTCACAAGTCAGAAGCAAACTGTTCACTACTATGAAGAGACACAATTTTATTGTGTGTCATATGGCTTCAGGCACTCACGTGGCCTCAAGCTATAACAGAATCCAGCTGAAGTGATCTTTGGACAAAAATAATTTTTAAAATAGTCTTTTACCTTTCTGCTAAGATTTTCCACTCAATTATCTCACCTGTTTAGAGTTTTCTCACACAAACCCTCAGTTCCTACCTCAAAATAATACCTGTAAGTGCGAACATTAATTTGTTTGCCATAAACTGAGTTCAGTGTTCCTAGTTTCTCATATGACTGTTGATGACTTTGCTAAATGAAATCAGGAAGCAGAAGCGATGACGGTTACTAAACATGAGTGAAGTTATTGTTTCTTTCCAGAAGAAATAAATTATCTTGAACTTGAGTCCTTGGCAAGTAAGAAAGAATAAATAGGACCACTATGCAGCAAAATTCTAGTTTGAAATTTTTGCCCACACAGTCTTTGTATGTGGGGGTTTTAATGTTTCAGGGCCTTTTTTTTTAATAAACCTGAAAATATCTTCTGTCTGATAATTTCAGAGGTAAAAATGAGAGACTTCTTATAGGCCCACCATGGAACCCAGCTATAAAATAAGATTGCATTAGGATCTTGGAAGCCAAAAGATGGCCAAGCACACTAGTTGAGGGCATTCAGAAAGGGCGCAGACAAGACCCACATGAGTTCCATGTATATGTGAGCACTGGGAAACATGGTCAGCTTGGTTCAAAGATGCCAGATATCCCCCTGACCTTCAGCTGATGCCTCATTAGCAACTGAATTCCATTAAGCAGTGTTATGCCCAACACCTTTTAATCCAGATACATATATATCCACATGTGTATCTACATACATATAAATACATATGCATATAGTGCACCTATTAAACATATCAGCTGCATATTAAACAATATCAGCATTGAACTGGAGATGGCAGTCTAAACTGAAATCAGCGATGGTGAGCGGTAGCATGCCAATGTGAGTGAAAGCACTGAAGGAGAGTTCATGGGATCCTGCACCCAGCACTTTTCAGACATAATAAAGTCTGCATAAAATGGCTTAATCACATACCGGAAATCTGATTTCAACTAAAGTACACACAGTCCTTAGTCACAATCCAGAGAACTGAAAGTATGCTAAGAAACACTGAAGTAAAAATTCATGCTTAATTTACAATTTAATCTATGTATTTTCATTAAAATAAAGATATTTCAAAAGTATGCAATTACAGACTTCTAAACAGTGTGCCCAGCCTGAAGTTTCTGTTCCCCATTCTAAAAGTGAGATATTATGGTATTGCAGGAATATTCTTCAGCTTAAAGGAAGAGAATAATATTTAAAATATGCCACTACTCCAAATGAGGAAAAGTCAATTATGCCTGGAGCACCACTTGTCAAAAAGCTAAAAAAAATTGTCTCCAGTATTACCACAGTGTTGTCCATGGCCATGGGGATTCTGCCAGAAAATTGGGTAGTTGCATGGGAGGGAGGAAAGGCTTCCTGAAAGTTGTTTTAAGATCTTTACTGACAAAAAAAAATCAACCAACAAACTGCCCTAATTGCAAGACAAGTCCCAAAACCCAAGTTAGAATTGGCTCAGTTAAGAATCAGATGTCAGTGCAAAGACAAGGCAAAGGAAGGTGTTGCTAAATAGCTGGTGCAACTTGGAGCGGAGTTTCAGTATTTTTGTGTAGTGTTCAAAATAATTCTTAAAAAGGAAAAAACACCAACCAAATCCCAAAAAGAAACATCAAAAAAATCCAAACCTGCTTTCTTCTTTTGCTTGTCTAGCAAATGACCTTTTTTCCCTAAAAATGAGATGGGAATTCCACCCTGACCATCGGCACACTTAGGCATCAATATGGCACAGTGCCCTATCCCAAACACGCACATTTGCTAAAGCAAATTGATATTACTTTTCTTTTTTTAATCCATGGAAATATCTCCTGGTAGCAATTAGGTATTTTTGTGAAGGAAGTAGACACATATATTCATTGAAGTATTTTATTAAGATTCTTTATAAAAATCAGGTGGTGGAGCAAGATACATCAGTATTTGTACAAGATGGTACATGCTTAGGGTTCATGGAAATCATGTGAGCTGCGAGGTTGGCCCTTGGTCAAAAAAGAGCTCTCCAAAAGTTAGAATCTGGCACCTGCATCCACACATGTTCTGTATGTCACTGGAGGCTGTGGGAGAAATAGGGAGGCAGAGACAGATGGTGATAAGCCCAGAGGCAACCAGCACTGGTTTCTCCCTCCCCCATTTAGGTTGTCCAAAAGGACAAGAGCTCAGCTCCCCACATCCGTGCCTTGGACTGAAGCCAAACAGTAAATACTATTTTTTTATTTTTGAAGGAGATGCATTTGTGGAAGATGGAGATGGAGGAGACATGGCATTTTTGTACTGACTGGTATCTTGACTTTTTTTTCTTAAGGAGAAAGAAGTTGAGCATGGTCTTCAATTTGCTGAGCATTGATACTATATTTAAAGAACAAACATTTTAAAGAGAGAAAAAGGTCTCTCCTCTGAAGTCTGCAATTAGCAGAGCATAGTTTATTTTTCCTCTATCATTTGCAACACAGCATCTTTACCAGCTATGTATGGGTAGAAGCACAGAAAGCCACTGACAGTGACATTTTACTTAATCTCAAGAAATTCAGAGGAAGGAAATCCAGCAGTCACAGTGCTGGATCAAGTACAGATAATTATTACCTGCTTGAGGCTGGCAACTATTAGGGACGATAAGAACAGCTCTGCCTGTAGAAAGGCAGGGAATGAGCAAGCGGCACTTCCTCTGCCATGGAAGCAGGTAGCATCCAAATGGCACACAATTTCCTTATATCACAGCTAAATTTGGCTCCTAAGCCAAATCTTGTTAAACCTTTGCAAAATCAACTACCAGAGTATTATTTTGCTTTGCCTGATGCAGTTCGTTCCTCCCTGGCCTACTTGTCTTGCCTTTCCACACCTATCCAGTACATCATTGCTGAGAAATCCTCCTTCTGCAGATCATAGAGGCTCCTTCTTCTTTCCCTCTCCACAGATGGAGGTCTCCATGAGCTCATCTTTAGATTTGAGCTACAGAACAATTGTCTTTCTTACATGTTGGCTTCATCATATCTTAGTTTCTTCCCTCTGTTGCTCTTCAGTCTGTTTTGCTTGACCTGTTCTTGCTGGGTCACAGCATTCTCTCTTCTGCACACAGCAGTAGTTCTTCACAAAGAAATTCCTTTCTCACAGCATCCTTTAATTCAGTCCATCCTGCCTCCCCTTTTAGTAGCGATGCAATCACTGTACCACATTACATTTTCCTCACTATAGTTAGGTTATAATATTGTGAAAGAATAAGGAAAATATTTTGGTGATGTGCAATGAGAAAATACACCCAATATTGTCAATAGCCCTGATGTAGTCTGTTAATGAGAAAGAGAGTTCTGGAAAGGAAAAACCACGATGGCCATTTCTCAAGTGAAAGTGTTCTGTCTGCAAAAGTGATGTTTCAGAGCAAGCTTGGCCTAAGCTTTAAGGTAATCCATGCTCTAGATACTCAAAAAGCAGCAGAATAACCCTATAGGCAGTGCTTCTCACTTCCAAGGTGGCTGGGGAATGCAGCTCTTGTCTATAAAGCTCTTCTATTCAGTTAGTGGGAACTGACATACCATTCAAGGATTTAAAGATTTCTAACACCACTATTGTTCAGAAATCTTACAATTGAATATTGAAATTTGGAATCTTTAACCAAAACTGCTTTTTGGCTAATCATGTTTTTGCTACCTATTACAATAAAGTGAAAGAGTTGCAAACCTTACCAGTTTTACAGCATCTGAAAGCTGATTTGACAATGGAAGTTGGAATTTCTCTAATTTCTGCTCTAGTTGCATGTGCAGATATTAACCTGAAGTGTTACAGCAAAGTTGAGAATGTATTAAAAAAAAATCTGTTCTTATTTTGAATATTGATTTATTTATTAATGAACTTGCTCCTTTTCCAAGTCTGTTTCTCTAATTTCCAAATTAGAGAAATTCCAACTTCCATTACGTGGAAGTTACTACTGCATGGTTAGACCACCAGACAGGAGAAAGAGGTGCCAGGTTACTGTACAAATAGCAGGGCTATAGAAGGGCCACTGAGGCATTTGGGGCAGCAGCCTCAGGAGTTTTGCCTGGGTTCAGACTCTGCTGGGACAGGGAGAACAGCTTGAGCAACACCTGAAGCACACAGCTGCCATTTGCAAGGCTCACGTTCAGGAGCACCCAAACAGGTGGGCAGGAGACGCTGAAGCTCACAGGCACTATGTACTGAAGACTTTGTGAGTGCTGTGCCAGCCTCCGTCAGACCTGTGCTCCTGGAGTGCAACTTTTATTCCTCAGAGCTGCAGCGTCAGGCTCCCCGTTACCAGGCTGAATGGCAGGCTTGGTTGAGTGGAAACACATGGCACTGTTCTCCCTTAAAGAATCACAATCTTGTTGTACCTCTTATCATCTTACTGACATGTCTTGTGTTAACAACTGGAGGTGCTGCCTTAGCTGGCTAAAGGCAGCATGACAGTGTCTTAAATCCCAGGACTAATCTTTGGGACCCTTGCTGCACAACTGCCCCTTCTGGCACCTTCACAGCACAGCAAGAATTTGAACATTTCTGCCTTTGGGCACCTAACTTTCACCTCTGCCACAGATGGCCAGTCTGTGACAATACATACTACCACCCAGTACCCAAGAAAGCCTGCACACTGGGCAGAGAGGCTGCTCAAGCAGCACAAGGAAAACACATCCACTGCATCCACATCCCAAGAGAAGGAACGCTAAGTATTTTTCCTGCACTCAGGAGTTTGCAGCTGTGACTTTTCAAGTTAGGTTCATAAACACTTCATCTGCAAAAGAGGAGATAGCCTCATTTTCTTTTAGCCAGTTATAAGAAGATTTGCTCCTGGATGGCCGAATCCCTTCTTTACCTCAGGGGACTAAAACTCTCTTCTCTATGTTTGGGGGAAAGTAGTCTAGGTTCCAGATATACCAGAAGCAGGCTGTTGCACTGTAATTGGCAACGCCTTTGGGGGCATTTTTACTTGCTAGGACAGAGATTCTGAGCATGTTTTTCTGAACCTTGCCTCACAACAATGCTTGTCTTGCATTCACAGTGGTGTGGCAAAGTTGCAGCTCAGCCTTCTATATTAACATTCTTAAGTAATTTCTGAAATAATCTTGAAGCATAACTCAAACTCAGTTGCACACTGGGAAGCTACTTATTAAAGGAAGTACTCTCAGTTCTTTCCCTGATGCCTAAAGCAACTGTACTCAGTATACACTCGACACTGAAAATTAATAAACACATTTAAATACAAAACTGAAATGGGTATTTACTACAAGTCATTATGTTGTCGTTTCCAACCAACCAACCAACTACTGCTTTGTAGCAGTACTACAAACCTACTACCAACTACACCTTAGTAGTAGGTATATTTACAACCCTGTAAGCTGGAAGTTGCTTCTGACCTGACGTTATTTTAAACTACAGCTAGTCCAGCAAAAGTCTCTACATACTCCTGTTGACTTAAGAGGAACAAACCTGACAGATTTGCCCCTGCACAACTTTATTGATTTGCAAAGAAAAGATGCACAGTAAAGTCTGAATGTGTTTACGGAACACATCCTTTAAGGCAACGATTACCACCCTTTCTTCTGATGAGTACATGGCTAACATCAAGCTGAGCAACACCTGTTACAGGTAAACCAATCACAGTAGCAGTGGAAAATATTGCTAATAAGAGAACCTACCAAGTGCTAAGCATTCATTTTCACAGAAGGAATAAAGTGCATATTCAAAGTTCCTTTCTTTTAGATGTGAGAGAAAAATTGACTTTTTTTTGTTTAAAACCTGATGCAAATTTTCCCCTTAAAAAAAAAAATTTAGAGTTGGAACTGTCACACAAAAATTGATGCTTCATGGTTATGAAGAAACTAAGTTTAATCTAAATCTAGTTTACAGTTGCATCAGATGAAGAACAATTTCAGTCTTTCCAGTCAATGCTGCAGAAGCCATGTCTGTGTGAGCAGGTAATTCAATACGATAGGAGTGAATCCACAGAATCAAACAGTTGATGTAAACTTCTATACCCATGGTATATACAATCTGGAAATTTGAAGGCCAGGCTTAGTCTGATGCTTCAGACATCCTCAACACATAGGTGGATTCAAGCTGCCTGAAAGAAACCACTGCTGGTGACTTGGGTCACCATTCAGAGCTGGAGGGCATCTGGTGCACACCCAGAGCCCAGTTCCAAGTTCTCCAAAAGGAAGTGAACTCAAGCACATCAAAATGGCTTTGGCGGCCAAACCAGTCTGGGGCAAGGGGGGATGAGAGAGGGATTTGCTCCCAAAGTGTACAAACTACATTGCTGTAGATGCAGCTGGAGCCATCCCCTAAAGAGAACACATCTACTGGGATGTTGGGTCTCACGCAATGCTTTTAATCTGGGGCTGTACAACCATTTCCCAGTGAACTGCATTGCAGCGTTCCCAATGGAGCCAGATGGCAGAATTGTTATCAGCATGTACAGCATACGAAGTAATAATGTCATGTCATGTTACATCAACATTCAACAATACAATGCTTGGATTTATATTTAAAAATAGAATATAAACAAGTAGTAATTCACATTAAGACAATTGCCACAGCAAAATTTCTCAGAGAAAGTGCTTTACCTACACAAAATACCCTAAAGACTAACAAGCAAGCTCTAAAGTTCTCCAATTTCAAAGGGGTAGGGATAGAAACAAAAAAAGTGCAAGTGACATCCAAAATCTTGATAGAAATCAAGAATTCCAAATATGCCATGTGCCTCAGCTGAGAGTCAGATCAGCTTCATCTGGGGAGTCATTACGCCCTAAATATGATACAACACCATTTTGAAAAAGTAACAGAATAGTTGATTTACTTAGACATGGCTTTATTGAAGCTATAACTTAATAAATTTGATGCTTCAGCTGTAAAGTTATCCCACAGACTAAGAATTACCACAACAAGAAAAAACATAAGTAATACAAATCAACTTTGTCATCCAGCTGGTAGAATTGAACCTGAAGGATGCTATTCTTTCAAGATAAGGAATTAAGACTATCACAGGACTGAATAAACAGGGAAATACAGTAATAGAGTACTTCACAGTAAAATACCTCTTTATTAGGAATATATTTAAAAGTAGCTTTTTATTTCAGATAAGAAAAATAGCATTCTGACTTTTAGTCAGTGCTGATTCTGGTCATACACAATATTCTAAACAGCTAGAAAAGTTATTTGCACCATTGTTGCCCATTAACAGTTCTCCCAACTGCCCATTCACTGCTGTTTAGCTTGTTCTTAAATATGTTGGAAGAAATTCTTCGAGTAAGGTTTGTATTTAGATCTTGGTTAAAACTGACTTGACAGTGACTCAGCATTTGTTATTGGCTCACATACAACTTTTATAAGCTGATTTTAAAAGAACACCACAGTTCAGTAGTTTATATACAAAGATAATTGAGAGGGCAACTCTCCAGAAGACTGTGGTAGAACAAATCCCATTCTTCTACTATACAGTTTAGTACTGTAAAGTAGCAGCAGTTTCAAGAACTTCTATAACCCTGTATAAGAGAGCACTGAAGAACTGAATATTGGAGTATTGCTATTACAATTCAAACAGCAAACTACTTTGTATGTACTTTTTTACACTCAGTACGTCTAGACTCTTTCTCTTGCTATGCTGTAACTTGACAGTTTAAGGTAGTTAATTAAATCATGCTGTAAACAAAGACATAAAACTTTTGTGTAAGCTTTACTGTCTAGGAGCCAGCATGAATACTTGCCTTCTCAAAAATAAAAAAAGCTTTTTAATGTTCCATCATGAGCATATAAGTATGTAGCATATTGTAGAACAAATTTTTATCCAGTTAAAAATGAAAGTTACGCATTTCATAGAAGTGCTATACAGCATTTGTAATGGAGCCTGTGTCTTTAGATACCTGACATCCATTTTCAATATGAGATACATCAGGGAAGGTATTCTCCAGACATATGTATTAATTTTTGGTCTTGTAATTTCTTCCATCCTCTGTAGCCAATATGAAGCTAAAAGACACCTGTTTTAAGTAGACTTCCATATGTAGATGTTTCTTAAATGCAGATGGAAACTATTGACAATGATATTACAATCTCCAAATACACAAGTTTGTGGCTGTTTTAAGCAGAATTTTAAAAATATTTAGAAACACCAAAACCAGGCTATATCAGGAAGGAATCTGATACTCAAATAAATAGAAAATTTGTGTTTTAATGTCACATTGAATTTTAGTACATTTCAATCCAAGAAAAAATAAACAGACATAGTAATGAGTACAGGATTATATATATTACAATATGCCTTGTTATAATACATTTGTAGCTTTATGATAAAAAAGCTCGAGGGCAGATTGAGTTTGAGCTCATTTAAGTAATTGTCAGAACAAAGCATTAAATGCATTTCTGGAGTAAGTATTTTTACTTAATTTCAAAGTCTTAAAACAGCATTAGACCTTGGCCTTTTCTTTAAAAAAAAAATTTAGCTACCATGGAGCTAGCTAGGTAAGTCTTCTGCCAGGTTTAAATGATACAGAAAACGCTTTTCCCAATTTTACATAAAATGAAAGGATAGATGATTTTTAAAACAGCACCTATGGCAAACTCCATGTTGACCTTGACCTAGAAATGCATGTTACTGATCTCCACAAGGAACCCAGCAAATTTTGAGAAGTTGTCCATTTGACATGAAAGCAAGAGAAAGGGTTATCATATGCAAAAATATTTTTCCAAACTGTTCTTAACATGTAATTGAAAACTAAAGGCATGGTCTCTTCATTATAAAAAAATAAAGGTACAACAGAGACTCTAAAGGAAGATACTCAGCTATACTGAAGTTGCAACCCTCTAAAAGGAAGGAAAAAGGAAAAAAGTCAATTAGCTAAGCTTTGTGCTCTAACCAAACTACTTACAGTGATTTTCAATGGCAAAAGCCCATGCTGACTGGGTGATCTGACAGTTCCAAATACTTTTTGTAATAATTTTGATTTGTATACAAGGACACTAAAACGATCCAGTCATGCAATGTTCACTTTAAGCATTCTGCATCTCTTTTCCAATCTTATAGCTAAGGATCTTGTTCCAGTCAATCTTGGTGCGGGTAACTGGCAACTGTCGACGTAAGGCCTTGAAAGTAGTGTCGGACATAGTCTGATAATTCTCACTGATGGCAGTCTGTTAAACACAAAGTCATACAAAACAAAGACACATGAAGAACAGAACAAGGATGCTTTATAAACATTAAATGATTGAGAAGCCTTCTACCTCTTAAACAGACTTAATAAAAATGTGGTAAATTAAAAGAATATTTCATGAAGGAAAGCTGTTAGATATAGATTGAAACTATGTGAAGGAAACTAGTGAGACATGTAATAAACCTGTCCATAGCCAAGGTGTTTCAGCAAACCAGTGTGGTTAATCAGCAGCATGAATAAAGTGCTGATCAGAGTTAGCGCATACATCAGTAATTCCAGACAGCAAAGTCTTCCACTGTTTCTCCTATGAGGATGGTAAAGTCGGTCCACAACACTGTATGAACTTGAACATAACGCATACTATACATATTTAAAATTTTTTATTAAAGAGTTTTTTTTTTTTCAAACTGACAGAACATGGTGTCTGAAATTTACCTTATGTTCAAGACCTGAATGAATGTGTATCCGCTTCTGCAGAAGGTATCCAGAACAGTTACAACACTTGTCTAACTTTGAAATGACTAACTGAAGTGGTAATGCCTGTAGTCATATTTAGCAAAATTGTCCAACAGAGTAGCCTCTGAACAGAGTCTGAACAAAAATTCCACTTAGGGAATGCACTAATGCTTAAAGAGATCAGAATTGCTGATATTTGATCCTGCTAATAGCTTTTCTGCTCTCAAAAAATTACTTCTGCTGTAATGTTAAGTATGTGAGCACAATCACTAAAAGGTATGAAAGACGAGAGAGTTAACAGCAGCATGTAATCTATTTATAAAGAACTGCATTATCTTAATATCAAAAGCTTGCTAGTTATAGAATACTAGCTTTGGTTAAGTATATGGTAATACCTAACTATGAGTGAGGATACAGCATTTGTTTCCAACATACCTGATATTCATTTTCTGCAGCCTCTACAATTTTTATAAATTCCTTCGCTGTCTGGGCTTCATTCTAGGAAAAAAACATTTGAATTAGTCTGATATACAGCACAATTCTAGGACCAGTTGGATTATGTTTTTCTTATAGTTATGAATAGTATCAGGTAGACTTGATGAGAACACTTGACCACATTCACTGGCTAAACCAAAATTGAACAAAACATTAATCCAAAAGGCATATTCAGCCAAACTGCAACAAGCACAAAGATTACCATGGAGCTTATTAAAATATTTTGATTAAAAATTCTATGGTATGACAAAAAGACATACGGAACAAAACAGCATTTGGAAATACGACAATGCACACACAAGTCTGTAAAAACGTGCCAAGTATTGATAACAACATTATCAATGCTATATTTCAAGTACAAATCCAAGAAGCACCAGCTAAACCAAAAGTTAAAACAGAAGACAACCACAAAACCAAAACAGATATGTTCACCTCTAAACATTCTCTGCAGTCTACAACTTCCTCATGAGGGGAAGAGGAAGGGCAGGCATACCCGATGGAATGGCCTCAAGTTGTGTCAGGGGAGGTTTAGGGTGGATATTAGAAAAAGGTTCTTCACCCAAAGGGTGGCTGGGCACTGGAACAGGCTCCCCAGAGAAGTGGTCACAGCATCAAGCCTGACAGAGTTCAAGAGGTGTATGGATGATACTCTCAGGCACATGGTGTGACTCTTGGGGATGGTCCTGGGCAGGGCTGAGGCTGGACTCAATGAGCCTCATGGGTCCCTTCCCACTGAACAGATTCTGTGATTCTGAATCTGGAGACTAAGCTGAGGAAAACACTAGACTTTATATACTTGGTCTTCTAGAAACATCCCAAAATACATCTTGTAAAAATGAGGGTGCAAACACTATGCCCAAATTTCATGAAGACTGAAAAGGATAAGGCTGGATGCCAAGAAACTGTTTAAGGACGCAAGTGTATGTTTGTTTTAAAAATAAGACATTTTCCATCAGTCAATGTGGAGGTAAATTAGCTGAAGTGCTTGAAAGAAGTCTCAAGAAGGAAGAGGTGGTTCATGAATTTCCAAACTTCCAACTTAGCATTGGAGACATTCCTAAAGGTGCTTTTGCAGAAGCTGTTAAAAGGTAGGAGTATTCTTGTCCCATGTGTTCCCTCATTCCTACAAAGGCAAAGACCAGGAGAAAACTGACAGCTTCAACTAAAACTGGTTCTAAGTTTCAGTGAAACTGCACCTAACAGCTGTGAAAGTGCTCCTGGACATTGCAAGAGAGATGAAGGAAGCAGCAGAGACCAAGAAGAACAAAGGAAAGGGTTTTGATTTTCCAGTGAACTGGGGCAATGCTTTCAAAGGCTCTGCCAATGAAAGGAAAAATTCAGAGATATGAGGTCTTATTTGTCTCAGAGAAAAATAAGGGATAAGAAAATAACCTTCAGCAAAATTATTCACACCTCTAACAACAAGAGAACTCTTCAGTCATTTATTTCAGTTGTGCCTGTTGATGGTATAAAATGGCTTCTCTGCCAAAAAAACAAAAAAGAGGAGCCACTGAGACTCCTACATACCTAGTAGGTCAAACTACCTACCATGAAATAGGAACTTGTACAGCCTCTGCCCTCTATGAAGCTCAAATCCAAGGTTAAAAACGTGTAACCAGCAGCATACTTGCTTTTGTTCTAGCAAAGTTATGTAAAAGATGTTTTCCTGCTCATCAGTCTTCTGCTGCTTTACTGAACTGCGAAACAGAATTAAGTTTCTTCCCAATAGAAAGTGAAGCAAAAGCTATTGAAAGGAGAACTGCATCCACATAATCTTCCCTGAAATAACTCTTATTTGAATGAAAGACTAAATAGATCTCTTTACTCAGGGGGTCAAAAGTAATCTTCTATCTACAGCTCCAGAAGTGTTATCAGTTGGCACCACACTCCCCCATTCTTTACGGTGCTATTGCAACTGAAAAAGCCAACAAGCCTCGCTTTGTATTAATAAACAATGTTCTTTATTGATGAATTGAGCTGTTGAGCCAAATTGGTTACTGCTAGTCGTTATCATTAAGTACTTCTACTGTTCACTTTTACAATTTCTCTTTGCCAGTTTAACCTCACTGGCTCAAGTTTTATTAAAAAACACTCCAACAGAAAATCTTACTGTTTATAAACACAATTATAAACACATTATTTCAGAAGCAGTAGTTGTTCATGCTGCAACATTATCAGCCCTTAAAAGATACATCTGGTACTATTTCCAAACAATTTTTATTTCTACTGTTTGCTCCTCATTACTATAATGATCCATTTGGAAAGAAGCTGAAAAAGATGATGGTTTAAATATAGAATGTGTTATGCTTCTCAAGCTGAAGCATCTGTGAAAGGGCTTTTTGTACAGAAAAGAGGCTGACAGCACCAGCTACAGACAGGGAGAAAATGAAGAGAATACCTCTTACTACTTCTGAACTGGTAGCAATTGTTTACTCTTTTGAGCATACTGGTCTTCTCCTAGCAAGCAAAGGAGGCAATCTCCTACTAAAGTCAGTTATTATAATTCAAACCTCCCTCCTATTCCAAAATTATTTCTATAGGTCACTCGGCAGACAAAAGCTTAAATACAACAAAAGTGAAGAAAGACTGACAGCAAGCTAGTTAAAGCTTTAATATCAAAGTTATTTTAACTTATATAAGCCACATGCAAGCATACATTTATCTTTTTTTTTTACTTTTTTTTAAACATTAACTCCATATTAGGTAAAAGTAGTAAATATCACATGCAAAATCTTTGTAAATTAAAACATTAATTCCCATGCATGCAGAAGAACAAACTTGCCTCCAAACTTCTGAGGTTTTTTTAAGCTTGCTTTTATTTTTAAACTAAGAAGTCACTTAAAGTCCTTAAAGTTCACTTACAGACACTGTTAGAGAATCTTGTATGTCTTTATGGCTCACCAGCTGAACATTACCATCTTCATAATAGTGAACCTACAGACAATTAAACAAAAAACCTTGTATTAAATGTTACAGTTCAACAACATGCAGGAAAATCAAAGTATTGTGTTATTTATCATATTAACAAACCTATACAAATCAACCAAAACAGCATATAAAACGGTACAGAACAAAAGCAAATAGGAAAACCAAAATATGGTAGAATTTACTATTTTTGAGGGGGATTACTAAAGAGGATACTCTAGGAACATTTTTGTGTTGATGTGCCTTATGCAGTATTTCATGCAAAGAAGTTTAGGTTTTGTTTAACATCATGAAGACGACAACATACTATTTATGTGACCTTAACAGAAATACCTGAAATGAATAGACTACACTACTGGAAATGGTGGAGATATATTTAAAATTAGAATAGTTTTGGCAAGGTTTCAGGACACTGAAGTTGTTCTGCTTCCCTCAGACTGTTTCCTAGGGACAGTGCAACATTAGGCTTCCCTTTCTAGATCTGCCTGGGTTTGATATTTTCCTCAATTAAACATGGCTAATAACAAAAGCTGGTATTTATCTAGACATGGGAGTTCTTTGGAACAAAGTTTGCCAAGGTTAGATTGCAAAGCAGGATAAAATCTATTTACACTTGAAATTTTGTATCTACAGAACAGCTTCCTTGATTATTTTGCAGGAGGAGACTAGTAAAACTCTACTCCAAGCTAACTTTAGTACTTTTAATATCAGTTGGGAAGGATTTGAAAACATTTAGTTCCTAATGCAAATGTTGGAAAACTTAAAAACTAGGAAGTATATATAAAGTTACATGTAATAATTCACAATAATATATATAGAAGAGTTATACAGGTCATTGACATTTAAACAAGTATCTTTCAAGATTTTTTTACAATTTTGAAAAAGTCAAGATAGTTAATATAGCTGACATTATGAGAAAATGAAACATTTGTGTCTCACCCTATTAGACAAGATAATATTTTAATTTTGAGATTAATGCACAATAGTGTAATTTCATATGCATTGTGATCATGGGTGCAAAAGACTCTCAGTTTTATAAATAACAATAGAAAAAACATGACACATAGTAAGAGAGCTATAATACCATTGCAAAAGAAAGTTTCCTATATGAGAAAAAATTATTTCCTATGATTCATCTTACATGATTATTTTGCTTATCGTCAAATCCTTGTTTTGCAACAAAAAGTATCGACCTAACCACAAAATAAGTTTCTTTTCAAATCAAACACTGCTCAGTGAAACTTCTGCCAACTTTTTTTAATCCCATTCCTAAGAGATGAGAAGTGCTTAATCAGTGCAAAATTCTAAGAAATCCCAATGAAATGGCAGAACCCCAAGAAATATAAGTCTCCTCTCTTGTCCATGACAATCCACTGCAGCGGCCCAAAACTCCTCTATGCTCTCAGGTCAACACCAGCACAAACATCCTATCTGTCACTGAATCATACTCTTGGCAAACAGGCCTAAAATCTTAACAGGGATGAAGCACCAAATCTAATTCTGCGATGTGTTGTATCTTAAACTAAATATGAGGCATTAGTGTTCTGTACTACACCTCACTACTGACATCCTTCTAGAATGCTAGGCCTGGGTTCAGAAGACTACAAGAAGGAGGATGTTTGTGAACGGAACCTCTTGGAAAGGTTAAGTTAGGAGGGATGTGAAGAATAAATTATCTATGAGATTAAATTAGTAACCAGTACACTTAGTTTTCCATGCACAGTTGGAACATGTTAAGCACCGGAGGGACTTAGTTTTAGTAAAAAGTTCTGCTGTTACCTTTCCCCTTACATACAGAACATAAAGAAAATTAAATCATGGAAGAGACTGACAGTTGACAATCTCCTGTATTAGAATTTATTAAGAGAATTAAAAAAAAAGAAGAAATTGTGCAAGTGATCTTAAAAATGCTGAAGACACCTGTGATGCTGCAATTTCCCCCAACTTATTCATAAAAGGCCTTATCAGAAACAGGGCAATGGCATATTGCTGTCAAAGGTTTTGCAAACAACGCTGAAATTACTCAAATTTCACTCATGTTTTAGGGAGTTGATATTCTAGAAGATTATATTGCTCCTTAAAAAAAAATTAAAGCACCTTTTTTGTTTGTTTGTTTTGAGAGATGAAAGGGGAGCACTCCCACATACATTGAAGAAATTGTACACAATTTGCAAAAATTTGAAAGTGAGTTCAAAATTTCTTGGTGAAAAAACTATTTCCTATACAAGAAAAAAAAGCAGAACTTCTCATCACTCTCCAGAACAGAGACTTTAATGAAGGTAAATAATTCCTTGATTTATTATGTGGAATAGTAATAAAAGACAAAATCAGCTGGTGCCCAAATTGAAGAGCTGATTAGAACTTGAATAAGTTCCTTGGTTGAACTATTTTCAGGCTAGTGGGCTATTCTTTTATAGAATTAGGTAGACACCTGCCTCCTTGTTCTGGAAAACCTCTGAAGACATTTAATCAACAGTGTGTGCTGTGCAGAAAATACCTGTTTTGCTGCAAGCTGAATTTAAGTGACAAAGTCTTGAGAAGCCTAGAAGTTACTTAAGGTGCTGCTTACTATGACCATTGTGATCCGACAACGTAATAATGGGTGTCCACATTTTGACTTGTCATTACAAGTGTTACAGAATTTGCCTCAGTATGGGAAATCAGATTCAGGTTCCCTTGCTTGGGTGGATCTGAACACAGGTACCACATCCTAAAATAACATCCTAGCCTCAGGCTATGGCTAGAAAAACATCCCTTTGCATCTTCCTTCTGAAATCGTCACTGAGCAGTAAGGATGAGCAAAAGTTATGGGGGCACAAAAAGAGCAGGAGCAGGGAACTTGATCTGTATCTTGTAAAAAACATAATAAAGTACTATGCTGATAGTCAAACTGCACTAAGATTCTAGTCCCTGATCCCAGAACTGTTTTAATAAACTCTTGCAAAGTATGCATACACATTCCAAAGAACTAATCCAGGAAGTCAAGTCTCCCAGCCTACCACGACAGTCAGACTTCTTTTGGTGTCAAGACTTCTGCCTGCTTCAAATTCCTCCTTTCTGAATGCCCTAAAGCCAACAGGAAGGGTAAATTCTGAATGAAGAAGACCCAGGTTAAAAAATTTCTGATGGTGCAATTGCTGAAACCACAGGTTCTGAACAATAGGGTAACATGAAAAAAACCCTATTATTAGTTAAAACGAAAAAAAAAAATTCTTCAGAAAGGGCCTACCCTCAGGAAAGACTTGTCCCACTGTGAATTCAAGAAACAGGAAACCCAGGTGGTATATGCCTAGCTGAGGTGAATACACCTTCTGAAGTCTTCTGAATCATTACATTAAACACATATTTTGTGTTTGTAAGGATTAGGTATATATGCAATTAAGTCACTCACACGTAACTGAATTGCTGCTTTGCTTACTGGGAACCCAAATTCTCTTAACATATTTAATACACTGGCCTGAGTCTCCCTCGGTAATAACTGGAGACTTTACTGACCAGGACACAGTTTGAGATAAGCATACCTGAATTTTCAAGATGCCAGCCACTTGAGTGGTTGAAGGGGTGATTGTAAACTTCCATTCTGACCTCCAACGGCCATTCCTTTAAAAAACAATAAAACAGAAATTGGATGTCACCCCACTGGTTAAGAAAAAAAAATCCCAACATACAACTAAGAGTCAAAGGAAACCAGAGAATGAAATTTGCAGTGCAACTACACATGCACAAAATCTTCCCCTAAAGACTTAGCTTCTATCAGTGAAGAACAGAATAGTTTTTCAAAATATTTAACCTGAATTTCCAATGTGGACCAAGGAGATCTATTAGTAAAGATATTTTAAGAATAGGACTTAACTTCTGAAAAATACCTAAAGCCTGCAGTGTTCTTTCTGTCTTTCAGCATTAATTAGGCACCTACAGTCAGTATTTTGTTTCTGGGACCTGGGTGACTTGCTGGATCAGTCAAAGTCATGTTTCACCTCAGGGTATCAAAAACTTGAATGGAAGGAACATTAAAGTGACAAGACTTTCTGCTATGCTGAGCTGTGACTAGGCCTTTCAGCTCTTCTAGCATTTCCCTTCCAGGACAACTATTTCCTTCCAGTTCTTTTCCACAAATTCAGTATCCTTGTCAAAATGCTTAAAGAGAGTTTCAAACATCTGGAAAACAGTATGAGGAGAGTGCAGTTTCACCTGATTTCTTTCCTGTAGACTAGACATTTTCTTAATTCATTTATGAGGTTAGTGGATTAGAAGGTTAGTACATTGAAGCTGTATTAAGAATGCACTGCAGCTGTCCTTGATTCCTCCTGTGTTTGCACTTAAAGAAGGAAAGAAAGTTGATACTAGGAGTTCCAGTCCTGCTAATGTTAGATGTAAGTTCCAGTGCGTTCAACAAGGGGAGAGAAAGAAATAAAATACTGAAATTAACAGCTACTAATGAATCTATATAATGACACATCTTAGATATATACAACAATAACTATAAAACATTTGGTTATTATTTCAGACAAATTCCAAATTATCACTGAAAATTCAGACTAAGACAATTCAGAAGCTTGTTGGCATCATCATTTAGTGAAAAAACACTAAAAGGTTGCCCAACTTAGTGACACTAATACTACTGGTAGCCTTATAGACCAACCCATTGGTTATGAGAAAGCTTATGTGCTGAACTATACTTCAGGTATAGTTTTTAGATGCCTGGGATTCAACAGCTACCTAACAGATTTGTTTGTTTCTTAGCCACTTTGTGGTCCTTTGAAGCTAAGATGACCACAATGTTTCCAATCTGGGATATCTTTTTTGGCCTTAAGATGCTTTCCAAAGGNTACAAAAAAAAAAAAAAAAAAAAAAAAAAAAAAAAAAAAAAAAAAAAAAAAAAAAAAAGGTTAAAGTTCAGAAGGACCCTTCTGTAGGAAATGCTCTGAGGTAAAAACAATGTTATTACTTTATTTAGCTCCACTGACTTCAGATGTTTTACAACGTTATCCTTCCTTTCCTTTCACATTCTTTAATAAGCCATCTATCCAACTACATTGACAGTATTTCAGATCATCAGTGTATTTTTCTTTGGTATGTATTGGTTTTCTACCATCCAACAAACTTGCTCTCACGGCAGGTTGACAGCCTTCCAAATGCCTAAGAAGTTGGGACACCTCAAGGATAAATACTGCTTGTAGCTTGGGCTGGATATCCAGACATACAGCTGGATCACTGAGGAGCCTGGTTAACTTTGAATCCATTTCTTCATCCCCATTATCCCCCCAAACCGATATGCATTATTACAACTCACTAAGAATGAGAATGAAAGTCTGACTATCCCCCTGAAAAACTCTTAGAAACATGGTAAATATTTACCCATAACTTCAATAAAGAAAACTTCCAAGAAACCTTTTATCCATTTATAAAAGGTTGCTACATATCTGTCTCTCTTCTTTAAAGACTATAATATTAAAGTAACTATTTGGAATATCAAAATTCATTCACACTTCCAAACTAAAAAGAAAATCAATATTATTATTTCAAGTTACTTTTAGTATTGATGTAAAACATGCAGACTTACCTAGTCAAGTGTAAGTCAATAGGAAAATTAACTTATTAGCTGTACCAATTCAATAAAAATCACTGTACTGGGCAAATAATTTAACTGATACATACACATGGTGAAATTACTATGCATATGTAATATTCACCTTCAGCATTAGAAAACAAAGATTTCTGCACTTCCAGTCATTACTCATGGGATTACTAAATATAAATTTCAAGCAGATGCAAAATAGCAAATAAAATAATAAATACATTCCTTCAGACAGCTGCATATATTAGTTATCTTTAGGGTATAACCTCCTTAACCCATTCCTGATACTGTGGTATTTATCTAAACTCTGGCTGGTTTCCTGCAAGGTGCTATCCAAAGTTCACTCCAAACTGTGGAAAACATCTATCAGCCAAGTCCAGAAAAAACAGAAATGTGCAGTTTGTAAGAGTTCATTTCATCCAAAATTACCTTTATGCACCTCTCACAAAAATTAATCACGCAAGTCCTACTGTAAATAATTTCTGGTCACTTCTCTAAGACATTCAAAACAGGAAGAGCTGGTTTTATTCTGTCAATCACAAAGGAAGCAACACATGCAAAAGCAACTGCATTAGGGAATACAGCCATGGTATTGGTGCCAGTATGATAAACTGTGTCATATGGAATTTTACAAAAGTTCTGCAAAGGAGATGCAGGCACACAGTCTGGCATTTTACTTACCACAAAGGAAGAGATTTCTACAGTTTTGGCAGAGAAATGTTCAGTGGGGTGGAGGGAGAAAAAAGTCGGTTTGCTGTATTTTACTGTGTGCGTATCCATACAGAAACTTACCAAAAATTTTTTGCTTGGAACTGATGGCTCTCTATGCACGCAATAATGGTCTGCTGTCCATCAATTGTTTTACCATACACCTGAATTAAGGAAAAAAAAAAAAAAAAGGAAGAATAAAAAAAGAACAGAGTCCAGGTTTCAGTATATCCTGCTGAAACTGCTTAGAGATATTTGGTTCTACTACAGTTAGATAAACTGTAAAATTACATTTTATAACCGTTATGGTTCTTACATAATATTTCATATATGAAACAAAGTGTTTATTACAAAGCAGAAAAATCTAAGATTAGGAAACCTGAAGGTCAATCATCTTAACTGAATTTTATATACTGTGAACTCATTTGTCTGCAACTGTAGGAATTTTTAAGCCTATAGCAGTGACTACTGAGACTATATATTACCAGCTGGGTTTCAAACACCAGATATTCTACATTTAAATGATGATTTAAGCCTGTACAGAATAGCAAAAATGTGACTAAGCGGGCAGGTTTGGTCCTCTGTTCTGCTTTATCCCCCAAAATCAAATACTACTAAATATTATCTCAATGAACATCCAATCTAGTTTCCTTTACGGGAGCTGGAACTCATCTGACTGTCTGAGAATCCAAGCCAACTTGTTAATTCAGCAACTGATTTACTTTTTTTCTCTAGTTTTCCTAGTTCTGTCATATCAACATAAAGCACAGCTCAGCTATCAATAGATCAGTTTGCTGAGGTTTAAATTGTCAGAGGGTTTGTAATGGCAAATGACTGCTATTTTAGTCCAGACTAATAATCCAATAGCTGAAATATTTAACTTTTGAAGCCTTCCCTTATTTCCCTGTATGAATTCCTGACAGGACTAAGTTCTTTACAGTCAAAACTGCCTATCTTCCTGGTTTACAAATAGCTACTTTCTTAAAATTTATTTCTATCTATAGTGGTACAGTGGTTATGTAATTTAGCACTTACTGTGCAAACACCATTTGGATAGTGTTCCTTCACATATGCTTTCATAGCTGTTTCAACTGAATTTCTCCAGGATTCTATGGCATTTTCAACTTCGTGGGGTCTAGGATCAGTAGCCTCCTTTCTTAAGTGATCAAATTTAAAAGAAATCTTGTTCTTGGGATCCAAAAATTTTCCATTTCCCAAATCACCATGTTCTGTTATCAAAACCTGTGTTATTAAGATTGTAGTTAAAATTTTACATTTACATTTTATATATATATAATATAAAATTTATTAAATTACAAAATTAGTTATTAACATTTGCTATTCAATAAAGAGGAAAAAAAATGCCATGCCAAATCCGATTATATCTGACATTTAACTGAAGCTTACTCACATCCAAAGACTCACACTTTATATGCATACAAAATATGCATATAGCAAGACAGAAGGCCAATATGATACATTTCCTCAGAAAACAAATTTGAATCTTACCCTCTTACTGCAACAAACAATGCAAGATATAAATTCATGTCTTCTAGTACTGCAGATGGAGCAAATTGTTTTTACAGCTGTAAAACACATCTGATTGAATTCAGCCAGCATCGCAGACTGAAATTTCAACCTTTTTAGTTGCCCCTACGTGATTAATTTATGGAACTGGTACTGCTAGAGGGGCACAATCTCCATATTTTGGTGGGGAAGATGCATTTCTTCTAATTTTTTTGCCAATAAATGTTCCAATACCAATGTTCCAGAACATCTTTAACAGTTTAAGGAATATTGCAAGTATTTAGTTGTATTCATACCTGTTCATCATAACCGTCAATTTTTACTGGAGTAAACTGGTCCAAGTTGTACTGTGCAAATGCACTACAAGAGAAAAAAACAACAAAAGCCTGCATCAAGCACAATCTTTTTCTTTAGTGGCTGTAAGAGATTTAAGTAATAGCTAATAATCTGAGCAAAAGTGCATAAAAAATATCAATTCTTTATTATCTAGCAGCCCCAGATTCTTGCAATCATCTTGGTTCACTGAGTGCTATTATTACAGATTCTAAACACCATTACACAAAGATTAATGTTCAAAACTAACCCGATATAGACAAACACATAAGCTTTACAGTAACCCATAGAAACAAAATCCCAAAAGGTGGAGACTAATTCCAAAATCCAGGTTATCCATTTCCAAAACAGCTGCTCTAATCATTAAGATACAATAGAGATCTCTCCTCTGCCAAGAATTTAATTTTGATCAAAGATGCCCAGCACACACAGTAGAGTTTTACTTGCCAAGCACACATCTTTTAAACAAACCACTTACTGATTATGAAAGTCTAACTGAAAAAACATCTTGCTTTTATGCATCTGAGTATGTGGCATCTGGTACTTACTGGGCTGCTCCTTCCCTGAGAAGATTATCATTATTAAGCAGCAATCGAACATCTGAAAGGAGATATTTACAACATAAAAGTACAGTTAACTCAGAAACATGTTTCAGTCACATAACAAATGTCAACAGACTGTACAAAGCAAAAAACCCAAACCACCCCATACCCACTGAGATTACTAGGTAGGCAGTTTATTGCTTCGTATTTCATAATTTTGATTGAACAAAATGAAAAGAACGGTATAGAAATGGATCTCTTCCAACACAATCTGGTAAACAGATATAAGCCATATTCGACGGGCTGTGTGACAGCTCTAGGAATCTGTCAAACTAGTTTTTACAAAAGTTCTGAATGAGAACAGCACAGAATTCTAACAAGTTCACTTTAGAGATGTATAATACCAAATCCCTCACACTATATTGTTGTTACTGTATTCTGATGTCACTGATACGGTGTCACTGTATGTTGCACTTACAGTTTTTTAAGCCTTACCAATTTTGGTCTTGTTCCATAATGACACTCTACTAGTCAGAGGACAATATATGACAACAGCATTTCTTCTACCATCACACAAGAAACATATAAATATAGAACAAAGTAAATACTCTCCTCAGAATAACTTCATATTTACTATGGAGCAAATTTGTTATTTATGTACTTGACTACTTCCTTATTATTTACTAGGCACTGTTTTAATAACAATTTAATGCACTGCTCATAAACTAACCAATCATTAGTCTCGTCATACCATATTAAACTCTTCTAAAGATTCCCAAGGTATCATTCAAGTGAAAAAACCGCACCCTGGACTGTATTTGAAGTACTTTTTTCTTTAAAAACAAACAAACGAAAAACCCCTCCTCAAATGAACCAAAAAAAAAATCCCCCCACCAAAAGCAAAATGCTCCACAATCACCCCCCACCCCCCTAAACCAAACAAAATCACATTGTACAGAATTGGAACTGAAAGTTTTCTTTCTCTTTTTAAGAATGCAGTCTGAATGTCACTGAACACTGGTTGCACATTTATGATCAAATGTTTGCTATGTATTTTCAAACATTATTTTTGAGCAGGTAGTTGCAACTATGAACTAGCTTAACAACAAAGTTTATAGCAGTACTACTGTAAGAAAGTTTAATAACCTTTAGGGAGCTGAGTTAAGCTGCTCACCAACTGCTCACTTCACAAATGCAGTACTAGTTAAGTTTAAATAATAATCAGGTGGTCACAGTTCAACTCAAAAACAAGGTACTTGTAAAAGAATTGCATTCTTTAACAAATTTAAGCTCTCTCCTGTCTGACACCAAACTATAGGTTTAGTATACTAAACTTACTTCTGTATTTAAATAGCTTCAGAGACATTTGTAAACCACAGCTATAAAACATCTGCCTTTTTATACAGTATGTATGCCCACATATCTTGATGCCAGACAAATACAACAATTTTTAAAGAAAAGGAACATCTTAGGTAAAGTTCAGACAACAAGAGTTGAGACAAGGTAATTTTAAGTTTCCTTTCAGTTTACCAATACACTCAGTAAAATGAAGTGTGCCCGGAATTTAAGGGTCAGAAATGTTTGGAGAAGATTAATATTCTTTCCACAAGTGGCATTAGGCAGTAGTCCTCTGTATATTCAAGGTTAAGTATATGTAATGATATTCCTTCTTAAAACAGAAAAAAAGACCATTTTAATTTCAGCTAGTTTAATTTCTGTTGAAAAACAGTATATACTATGAAAAGAGTACATGTGGTTTCTAAATGAAAAACCCAGCACCTGTTAATTCATGACTGATTAAAAACAAAGAGAAAGCTTGTTCATCACAAACAAAAGTAGTGCTTTTCTCCTTTTGCATTTAAACTTCAAACTGTCTTGTTTGTCTTGACTGAAAAGCTTATTATGCCAAGCTACAAAACCAGCTCTTACAGTGTGGGAGCTGCTACTATATAAACTACATGAAATTCAGGAGAGTGATCAGCAATGCAGTTTTGGATATAGATGCCTTAAGTGAAAGGACAGAGCAGACAGATACTCACCATTGAACACCTCATTGAATTCCCCAGGAGGAGCATGAATTATGAATTTTGCCGCTATACGCACCTGAAATACAAAGACAATCATGTAGTGGTATATACTTGTATTCATTCCTATTCAAACCAGTCATGCATTATGTAATTTTAATAGCCAGACATGAAATTGTACAACTCCCACTGTTTCACATATTTGTTCAGATTATTTCAACTTCCTGTCTTCATTAAAAACACAGAATATAAAGTTCCACCTCTTCAGACAGAATAAAGGAGATTATGTGATGGAAGCAGATGGAGAAATTGAATCATTCATGTTTTGTAATTATTGGCAAAAGGAAAAAGATGAATATAACACATAAGATCAATAATATATTCACAGTCTATTTTAACTTACAGTCCATGAATGCCTGGGAATCAATACACAATCCAAGAGAGCCAGAAACCATGATGAAGATACACTTCATCTTCTAAGCCACTCTTCTAGTTTTACTAAGATCCTATGGTTCTGTACTT
Organism: Cephalopterus ornatus; assembly: GCA_013396775.1. NCBI lineage: Eukaryota > Metazoa > Chordata > Aves > Passeriformes > Cotingidae > Cephalopterus > Cephalopterus ornatus. The sequence goes on from VZRE01002177.1 coordinate 209,177, forward strand.
TCCGAAATGTCCACAGTTAGACAGTAACTGATAGACTACGTAAGTTTAAAACCACTGCATAGACACTAAAACATGTAATTTCACCTGCATCTACCCATGATCTCTTAGTGCCACAGTATCAACAGTTAAAGTTTAAAAAAAATACCTTGAGATCTTAATTAATGCAAGTCCTCCAACAACTGCCTTCAGCCACAACTTGTTGCAAAGAAAACACAGCATAAATATACTAAAAGTATGCGCACCTGCTCTGGCTTTCTCCCTCCTGCTTGTACAAGCCCTTGTACAATAAATCCAGAAAGGTTATTGCTCTTTTTTTTCCCCTCAGACCAGTTCCCTGAACTGGTTCACTGCACAACTACAGACATATGTGCTTGCAAAAGGAACACAAAAATATTTTTTAATGTGAAAGAACCATAAATCCTCTCAACTATTACCTTACTTGCAGAATGTCACTCAGCAGACTTGCTTTCATTTATTCTTTTTCCCCCCTTAAACTGTTATGGACACCCATTATAGAAACAAATAAATGTTGGTTCTCTAATTTCACCTGACAAAAGTTCCTATCTTTCATACTTTACAGTCATCCAAGTTCAGTAGACACTCTAAGCACTCTTGCACCCTTGATATGATGTTGCTATTCAAATACAGGATACCACTTGAACCACAGTTTCCATTCCTATCACCTTCAATTACATTTCTATGGAACAAAGAGCTGGGAGATTCAGTGTCTGCACTCTCTGAAAACAGTTTGAAATTCAGGTGTGCGAGAACCACCATACTTCATTAACAAATATCTAAAAATAACCAAAGAATGCTTTGCATTTACACATTTATATGTATTTGAAACTACGAAAGAACTGTCTGAGCATGCTAGAGCTCTTGAACTGACTTGTAAACAGCTTTTACTTGCGGCAATGCAGCCAGTGCTCAGGCCCCTGGTTCTTGACACGGCCCAGGTTTCAGTCAGCAGTCTCCAGGAGAGGTGACTCAAGTTTAGAGTACCCTGACAGAGTGCTTAGCTGCGTTATTTGCAGTGTTCAAACCTCAAGTGACTAGCCTAGGCAGCTTTCAGCTCACAAACAGCACACCACCACTCAGAGCTGGCTAATGGAAATGGAAAAGCTGTCAGTTCCCAAATTTCTAACCTGAATGCTACATTTTGGATTGCAGACAGCCTTTATCTGCTGCCTCAAATATGCACATCAGAACTCTTCTTGCCATGTAAACATGAATTTGCATTATACTGAGATAAATGTAACAGGGTTTACTCTTCTCAAAAGAGACAGAGAGACAAAAGCATCTTCTTCTATAGCGACTTATTAAAGCACTTAACCAGGTAAGAAGAAAGCATGACTTGGATTGTCTCCTTTGAACCAAAGGAACTCACTTGCATCAGCTCGATTACCCCAACCACCAATCTGCATGCTCCATACCTCTCCTGCTGAAGTCAGGGCACTGTACTCATCCCAATGTTCAATCCAAAGAAAAATAAAGGATGTGAAACGCAGCTAACCTATGGTACTATTAAAGCACTCGCGAAGGAGAAGGGCAAGACTGGCTCCAAGATTCTATCATCAAAACATTCTACCAAATGACCAATTGCGGTCATTTTGGCTGGGGTTTTCTTCTCAGTGGCTGGTATAGGGCTGTGTTTTGGATTTGTGCTGAACGCAGGGTTGATAATAGAGATGTTTTTGTTATTGCTGAGTAGGGTTTGCACAGAGCCAACACCTTTTACGCTTTATGTACTGCCACGTTGGCAAGGAAGTTGGGGTCCATGGGAGAAGACACAGCCAGGACAGGTGACTCAAACTGACCACAGGGATATTCCATACCATACAACATCATGCTTGGTATATAAAGGGGGGGAGGGGGAGGAGGAAGGGGGAGATGTTTGGAGTGAATGGCTTTTGTCTTACTAAAGTCACCATGACACAAGATGGGGCCCTGCTCTCCCGGACATGGCTGAACACCTGCCTGTCTATGGGATGTGGTGAATTAATTCCTTGGTTTGCTTTGCTTCTGTGCATGGCTTTTGCTTTCCCTATTAAACTCTCTTTATCTCAACCCACGAGTTCTCTCACTTTCACCCTTCTGATTCTCTCCCTGATCCCACTGATGGGGCTTGGTGGCTGACACCAATAACAGTCAGGGATTGGGCCTCACACTTAAAAGCAAGTATTTAGTTGTGTGCTTTCAGCATGACTATCAGCAAAGATAACTTCCTGTCTCAACTGGACTAAAGTGCAGCAGACTCCTGGCTCAAAGTTAAATGAAGGAACACTACAGGTCAACAGGACTGCTCACCCCTGCCAACGCAGGTTAGCTCTGGGCAAGTAGAGAAACAAGACTCAGAGACATCTGGAGCCCTGAAATAACAGGTCCATTCAATTTTGGGCTGGCAGAAGCTATATAAACAAAACTAAGCAAAACTTGGGTGTCCAAAGTGTACTCTGAATGACTGCATGCTTTAAACTGGTAACATCTCCAAGGTGAGATATTAGGTCTGTACTAAAACTGGAATACTACCTCATTTTCAGCTGTTTTGGCAACATAACACTGGTTTTACTTTTTTTTTCCTCTGTCAGTAAAAACTACTCTTATCAGTCAGATTAGCTATGGCATAAGTAATATTCATTCAAAAACATTCAACAGTAACAGAGGTTTCTTCAGGACAGACCAAATGAAACATTACTTTTAATGAACATTTTACTAGTAAGTTCAATGGCTCACTAAGAATTTTTTCAGTGTGTTAATTCATCATAGATGACACTTTTCACAGAACAGAAACACAATTATGCAAATTTGCAACGAACATTTCATCAAAAATAAAGTATAATCACGCTTACAGAAGCAAAAAACCTGAGGTGTCTTCAGAAGTTGCATCTGTCAGCTAAGACTCTCTGCATTTTGTTAACCTGCCTTTGTGAAGCCAATTTAAAAGTAATGAACTTTGCTTCTGCAGCTAAGCCAAATTAACTTATCTGTGATGGCTATCTGAAAAAGCAGTATTTCACCAACTCATACACACACAGAGCCCATATAAAAGAATTAAATCCAGTAGTCTCACTTAGCACATTACAACAGAAAAATCACTTACAGCTTTATTGCCACTGAATTTTTCCAGAAATAAATGCTCTAAAAGAGGCTTCTGTTTTCCAAAATCAGACTATGCTGAAGGATAAATGAATGCACTTCCATAAGCCCCAACAAGACGAAAATCTCTCCCTTTTGCCAGTAAAAAGCCTGTGGGTTAGCTAACACTTGGGGAAGCACAATTACAACAAAGGGACAGTCCATATAAAATGTGGTGTTTATGGGCAACTAAAAAAAAAAAAAAAATTAAAAATGCATATGTAGCAAGAAGCACATAACTTGTAATACAAAGTGACAGGCAAAAAACCTCAACTGCACTTCAGTCCAGCTGAAACAGGAAGCTTTTCTGCTGAAAACTGTTTTAAGAAAACATGTCAATCAGATGCATTACAACTGCAACCAATGCTGATTATTCAATACACTAAGACTTTTAAAAATTGATTTGAGCAGGCCAAAACAGAAACAACCTAGTATTTTAGAAGTCTAAATGACAAACCCTTTTTCATCCAAGAGAACTGCACCTTCACACACAGTACAAGAACCTTACACAGGTATCAGCAAGTAACAAAAAATTAGCTTACAGTTGAGTATTTCTTGAGAAAATTCAAAAGCAAAGACAGAAAACACCTGAAGTTTCTCCACTTACTACTCTAATTACTCCCAAAACACCACCTAAAGTTGAAGACAGTGTTTTACTGATGTAGCTTTCCAAGATTTGATTTATGGACACTGTTTTCAGTTTAAAATCTTCAGAGTGGCAAAAACCTATAAATTTCAGAGTTCACTAATCAACATCCAATCATCAGTGTTTCACAAAAAGGCAGCTTTTACCACAAGCTTATGTAAGGAAGTGCTCATTTATTATATTAAATTTCTTGAATGCAAAAACCCCCAATCTTAAATGTGTTTTTATGAAATGTGACTTTGTGCAGGTTTGAGCATTAATTTGGACAAATCATACAGAAGCTGAGAGTAAGTTATATATAAAAAACATATGAAAAAGAGACCTTGGAAACATAGAGAAGGGAAGCATTGTGCACTGCACGCGTTCCTTCTATCCAATTTTCACATATACACCACTCAGTCTTGCTTAAATGGAGGCCCGGTATCAGTAGGTAAGAACTAACAACATTTACTTTCTCAATGCAAGTGAAGCCAAATGCTACTCATCACATCAGTTACAAGCTTTTTGATTTTACAAAGTAAACTATTCCAGTTAAGGTACAAATTCAGACAGAGAAGTTTAGCAAAAGAGAAAAGGACAGGTTTATTGTATGCAATGAGCATGGTTATTAGGCATAATGACTGATTCTTTATTCTGCTAGAGATTAAAAGAATTGGTCTATCCACAAATGCCTACACTCAGTTACAACAGTATTTGCAGTTTTCAGATTGCACAAGCACAGAGCAATGCAGTAATGTACAGAAAGGTGACAGTTACGCTAAATCCACCTTTCTTTTCATCCTTCTGCCTTTATTTCACAATCTAATTTCTCTCAATGTGTAACAACATTACACTGATACATTGAGAAATCCTACTCTTCTACCTTTTTCAGCCTAAGACATTCTCAAGTTTATTTTCTTTCAAAGAAGTTATACATAATGACTTCAAATGCCCCCAAACCACTCTTCCTGTTCCTGGCACATCAGAAGTGACACTGGCTGAAGAAGCCCGACCTTCTGTGCTGTATGTGCCTATATATGGTCAGGAATACGTGCTCGCTGCAGTGCAGGGGCTCCACCGTGCCACGCCACCGTCAGCTCCGCCAAGGCATGCTCGTTCTTCTCCATCTGCTAACGTACACCTAAGAGTAACAAAGGCATTAAAACTGCCCCCCTTCCCTTTTGCTTTCCCCTTTTTAACTTAACTGAAACACAGCTGTATTTGCCAGGCACCCTGACAGCTCACTCCTTCAATCAACACCCACGCTGCACAGAAAAAACATGCCGATAAGCAAGATGCTGTGAAACCACATACTTGCCCTTACTCTTTCCTACACATCACTTATTTCAAATTAAGCTGTGAACTCCTTGCAGAAGTGAGACCCACCCTTCCTATACACTTGTAAGAGGTTAAAGTTCACTGCTCCACAGCAATAAAAATGAAATAAGAGAAGTAGATATTAAAAGCCTTTTTTACCTAAAGAACTGCATGAAAATTTTGGGGGAGGGTGTGTGTAAAAGATTCCCATAATACATTTTCACTCAAAGACAATTTTGTTGCTAATCACAGGGGTTAAAAAAAAAAAAAGAGAGCTTCCAGAAGTTACTTTTATTAGTGTTATAGCATACAATGTCAAAGCATTGCATATCATGCATTTATATTCCAGATTCCTGAGGGCACCCTAGCTATCTTATAAAACACAATAAATATCCCATTCACAGGAACTTATATTTGGCAAAAAAAAAAGATAAGATATCAATCACATCAGGGAGAAGGGAGCTCCAGGAACAGTAAAGAGTCCAGAGAGCTCTTTTCTGACACATGCCTTCTGCTGTGGTTCTTGTTGAAAACCTGTCTGCAGGCATCTAAACAAATGGCTTTGTCTTGACCCACTCTATTTACAGGTAACTACAGTGAACCCATATTACAGAAATATTAACAGTTAAACTGATTTAAACTAGGTAAGTTCCAATTCTCTCAAGACCCTGTAACTCACACTCACAATAACATACAAGTCATTCAGGGATTCTGCTTGTACTACTTGGACTGATACTGGACAAAAGACTTATCCAGTTTTATTGAGTTGCGAGTTTGATTCAAACCTATGGTTTGAGTTCAGCTTGAGCTGTACTATTATTTTTCAATATGCAGCTCTGACATCTACCAGGCAAAATTAATTTTGCATTGACACATGAAACAACACATCAGGGAACACAGTCTGAGGTTCAAACATTTGCAAGATACAGTGCCTGATGCTCTGTCAGAACTGAAAACATCAACACAGTTTTTGAGTTTGTAAATTCTTCAGTGTTTAAAAAAAAACGTAACTGGCTTCTCCTTTGGATAGCTAGACACTTGGTCTCCAAGCTCATTAAATCCTTAGGTTAGATACATACCAGGATGTTACACCACCAATGACCACAAATCTTTTAAAATAATAAAACAGCTGGGGGTGTTTCCTAGGTGGCATAAATTGACCTAATACCATGCTGCTGCTGCCACCAAAATGACTAATCTCCCTGCCTCTTCGCAAATAAGGATTGTGATGCATTTTCACAAACTCCCATGTATCACCAGTGCTCACCTATTCCTGTGAATATTCAGAGAAGCAAATTCATACAGCTAAAGAATAGCTTTAGAAGGTGGCAAGAAGACAGCAACCAATTCACTTAAAAAAGAACTTTAAATAATTATTGCTTCTTCCTGCTGACGGTTTAGTGGGCTGAAAAAGCCTTCAAACAGCTAGACAAGCACTGGAAACATACTTGTGAGGGAGGGATTACCCCATGTCAGCAGCAAATTGCCTTCTCAGCCTTTCATGAAACCTCACCATACCCACAGGCATAATTTTAAATAGTGAAGCAGCATCCCAAAACATGCATCATCTCACACAAACATGGAACCAAGGCTCTGGTAAGACAGGGAATGAATACAGAAGTAGTGTTGCAACTGCCTTCCTACCAAGCTCAACTGAAAAATGCACTGTAGTACTCAGTTCACTTCTGCTTCTGGAAGAGCTGAGGAAGAAAACACTGCAAAAACGTGGTTCTGTGGCACAGGAAAGGAGGGGCACATTCCGTGTCTATGGCTTTGACTGAACAGGCATTTCCTTATTAGTAGTAATGCCTGGAGCTGCATTGCATCTGTAGAACGTGTGTTTTCCTCAATTATTTTTAATACACATGTAATTAAGAGTACGTAACAGTACCAGCACTTAATAGTGGTGCAAAAAGTAAATCTTATACAACATGAGGTATTCTAGCTGCCTTCTTTCTACCTGAACACCTGACTTGGATAATGAGATTTATTTTCACAAAAATAACCACTTTGAAAGGTGCTGGATGCTTCACTGTAGGGCCTTTCAGCAGCAGAATATCTAAATATCATAACAATCTCCATCGTAAAATCACTTTACACAGCACATCATATTAAGATGAAGGATTAATAAAACCCACTCTTAAAACAGGACTCCCGAAAGTCATTGTATCAGTCACAGAGAGCAAAGGGGAACATGAAAGCAATGTATGTTACTTGGGTAACATAAGGTAATACAAGTCTAACCATAAAAAAATATTAGAGAAGATAAATCTCCCCCCATGTAATTTTGCAGCTACCTTTATTACTCCTGACTATATCTAATTTTAATGTCACACACTTTCACAGATTTTAAAGTGGAAACTAAAAGTACTATACTGGTCTCAAATTAGTGAAACAAGTACATTTTGTTTGTAGATATGAAGGGATCAAGATCAACCCGAGACTTGAGCTTCCGCTATCAGCATCAATTACTAAAACCTCTGAACTAGAAGAAATTGCTTGTAATTATAATACAGACAGTAGAATACATTACATTATTTTTCCTCACATCTATACTTCTCTGAAAGTTTATGTCTTCTCAGTAGTTGGCTGGACAACAAATAGGCCAAAAAAACTCATATATGCAAAAGTGATTCTAAAATTATTGGTAGGGCCACATTTCCCAAATTTGTTGTATAGAACATTCTTGCTTGAAGTGTCTTAACTACAAGTTTTTATCTTTCATGTGGTAATCCTTTTTCCAGGGATGTACATGAATGTTCAGAATACAAACAAACAGAAGGAAAAAATAATAACATCTCAGGTTCACAACTTGGACAAAAGTTGCTTTCAGTAACTTCCAAAGGACTTTCTGGGGGGAAAAAAAAAAAGAAAAAGAAAGAAAGGCAAAATGAAAAAAAACAAGGAGGGGGGTAAAAGATGAGGAGGAGGTGTGTCCAATCAAGTAGCATTAAATTCCAATCTTGGGAGACTATACATTGGGTGCTTCAACGTGTCAGTATTTGAAATTACATCATTGTTTGGTACTTCTTATTTCATTGTAAGGTCAAGCCCTAATATATATAATCAGCCCAAGAAACAAAATACTGTGTGAGAGGCACACTAGAGACTAGCATTCCCTTTGCTAAACAGAAATCTCATATAATTTGACAAATATCTAGTGCAGGCATTGGTCTAATGCAAAATTATGAGTAAATCTTACTCATAAAACCTTTAGCAGCTGAGCAATTGCATACTTAACTTATGGATCAGATAGGGAACAGATAAGCAGCATACGAAAAATTATCTCTATTTCCTTGCAAAAGTCATTCATTGAAAACTGAAAAAATAGTAAAATTTTACATTTAGTGAAAAGCAAAAGCATTAACTTTTGCCTGAGAAGTAAAAGGTATAAGAAATGGCTAACTAAGACTTCATTCACAAAGAAAGAAACCAATAGTATCATCTCCCACATAGAGAACCAAGACATCCTGTTACAGCCCAACACACATGATCCTCTCTTTCTCGGCAATCCTTACTTACCCACTCTAAGTTAAAAAGCACTTGGTTAATATTTGAAAAGTATTCTTCCACTACAAAACCTAAATTTTTAAAGTGATTCTTCCTCCTACCCCAAGATAATTTGTTATCATTGGATACTCCAAGGACATCAAGCCTGGATTCAGTAGCAGTGGAGAAAGAAAAAGAACAGTATCAGTGCTTGCTCTATGAAAAATAAGGTATCACCTTAACTGTATGCCTCCCCCTCTCAATTTTAGTGTCTTAAAATCCTCTCTCAAAGTTACCTATTAAAAATTTTAACACCTTCTGTCAAGAAGGTATCTGAATTTTACATTCCAGAAGTTTTTAACTAAAGCCTTACCAAAAAAGTAATTGCCATATGCTGAAAAATCTGCTTTCATTTCTCAATGAGCAGTTCAAGCCCCTTTACACCCCACTTTCAGAAACTGAAAGTGACTATTATATGGCGTTGCCTGAAAAAAATACCCTGTTTTGATAAATAATGTGGCTAAACCCCTTATATCCTGCTCTTTGACTGCCAAAATTGAAACCCAACGAAGATGGACTTTCACAGCAGAACAGCTGATGATTGTGTTGATGAGCAATAGAATCATATCTATTATATCAGAAATTGTCTTCAGTTTCATTAGTGGGTTTGGCAATAACTTGTTCTATTGCTCTTGTCTATTTTTGGTTCACTTTGTCTTTCTTATCGACTTAAACTATGAGGTTTCCTGGGTAGCAAACTTCAGCATAAGTTTTGTGAGCACAAAAGTGGCAGGATGGTCCCGAGCTGCCACTGCATTATACATACTCCACAGCATGGTAAAAGTCCTCAAAAGGTCCGCAAAAAGTACCTAATTTTTCAAACTACTAATAGGAAAACACTATACAAACTGCAGTTTTAAAAATCACTTATAAATATAATACAGGTTTCATTTGTGTTCATCTTCAAGCTTCAAGTTATTACTTTTAAACTTGTCAAAAAGGCAGAAAATTTTACTTTGCATAGTAACTTTCTCTGGAGGTACACAGTAAAAGCCCAACAGCAAGTCCAAGCAGCACTGGACCCAAGTTGCAACAACTAAATATTAGGAAAATTTCTAACCATGGGCTTAGTCAAACATTGCAATACCTCACCCAGAGAGCCAGTATCGTCTCCATCACTGGAGATAACCAAAACTCAAACTGCAAGTCCCTAAGCAACCTCATCTAAGTTGGTCCACTTTGAACAAGCAGCATTTGAGTTTGGTCCAGAAGTTTCTTCCAGCCTGTATGACTGTAGAAATAAACAAAGTTATTATTTGCAGTTACACATACGATACATGATCATTTCTTCAGACAGTGTTTAATACTTCCCCAACAAAGTGATTCAGATCTCTGTCCTGTCCTTCAATCTCAATGGCATTGGTGCATTTAAAAAAAAAAATAATTTTTAACTCAAGACAACACACTATCTCCACACACATTTTCATGGACATTCTGAGATGTATGTGCAAATCTTAATCTTGGAAGGATTGCTATATTCAGAACTACATGTCAGTCTGAGAAGCACTCCCAGCTTCCTCATTCTTATTAAAGAATTTCCTCAAAATGTTATCAAAGTGTAACCATGGAGTTTAACCTCATCTTTGTAAAAACAATTCCTTCCACACCGTTACACACAGTTACATTTCACTTGAGCAAGAAATATTAACTTCCATAGCTTTGATAGTGTAGTAAATTAAACACCAGATATGCTTAAAAAGTAATGAGTTACTACCCATTTAAGTATTACAGGTTTTTCAAACTTTCATCAGATCCTGCTAAGCATTTCCACTTCCATTTAGCATTTAAATACAAGCAAGAACCAAGATGCTCATAAGGTTCTTCTGTGAGACACGTTAGCAAAGCTGCACTTTTGCACAAAGCATACACTGATGAACTACAAAGAAAGAACATTAGGACACTTGCAAGACTTTACCTTAAGTTTACCTTACAGATTACATTGCAATTATACCCAGAAAGGTTACTCAAATCTGGCTCCTACTCATCTACGGTCTCCAAGTCTCATTCAGAACAATTCTAAAAGTCAGAATTCTAAATCCTTTCAAAATTAATGATTTAGAGCACAGGAATTGCTGTAACACATGTAAAGATTTCAGAAAAGTAACACTTCTGTCAAAAATTCTGATAATGTTTCCAAAACAGTTTCAGGAAACAGGTTCATATTTGTGTTAAGGAAACAACTGAGCCTCCCGCACTGGTGGGCTTGTCTGTCCAAGTGCAATATGCTGTCAGTGTGTTACATTTTAAAGACAAAGTTCCACAAGAGAGAATGCACTTTACTGGCACATCCTCTTCATTCCAAAGCACTGACTCTTCCTTTATCTGACAAAACTATACTGCAGAGTTTAGTTGGTGTAAGACCTCAACTTTTATAACTTAAATTAGGTGTCAAAACCTACAAATCTAAGAAGTTACAAAATTACCAATGCACCACGAGTACCAGGAAGCAATGAAGGCTCATTTTCAAAAATAGGACTACTTCCTCATCATAAGGTAATCACAGCAAGCTGACCTACTCTTAAACCCTACTCTTCTGAACAAGTGAAATTACTGAGACATAAGCTTACTGAAAGAGCTGTGGTTCCTTTTTTTTTAAAAAACTGTTGGACAATTCCCATATTTATTATGTTCAGGAATGCAAGGGCTAATTTTGCATTAAAAAAAATTATGTGTTATCCTTTCCTAAGAGGATTCTCCCCTTTTCTCCCCAAAGGTATCCTCATTTTCTCAGGCTTTATCTTGAGACATACACAGCTATTTAACTCCTGTGCAACCAAACCTACAATAAACATGTCCCTGCAAGTCACCAAAAATGAACTGCAGAGCACAAGCTTTATGTTTGAAATAGTTTTAGTGTTGTTTTTCACTTATGCTGTTGTTTGTTAATATTTACATTAGCACATGCAACGTTTACAGTCAAATCAGTACCGTCCATCAGTCGTTGCCTATATTCATATAGAGAAATTGTACCTTTTATATTCACACTAATATGCTCATTAAAAATATTTTTATATGTATTTATTAGTTTGACACAGCCACAGGTAAGAAAACAATTTCTACAGAAACTGGAATAAAACTGAACTGCAAAAAATGGTTAAATAAAACTACTTCAAATATCCTGGATACATAAAGAGGTTTTGCATCCAAAATTTGTTAAGTGAGGATGCATTATCCATAGGTAGGGCACAGAAGTGGTAACTCCCCATTGCTTGAGAGCTCAGAGGTTTAGGATTTACAACTCTCAAACCTAATTTTTATTTATAAGCTGAAGCAAACATAAACTTATGTTTTCCACATATCCAAAAGCTTCTGAACTTTCAGTGACCTACCTGAATAAAGCAACTACAAAACACTGTGGCTCACAAAAACTGTCTTTAGCACTGAAAAATTGCTGGCCCTGGATGCTAAAGCCAGTAACTTTCACTGACAATAGCCCAACTTCAGATCTCTGGATCTACACAAATCTTACACGCCTTATTTACTTCAAATAGTTCTCAGATTTTTTTTTTAAATGCTTGTTCAAATTTATCCTCACACTTACTATCATTATTGAAAGAAAAGCAGGGCTTCAAAAATCTCACACTAAAGTTCTAAGGAACAAGTTCAAAACTAGATATTGAATATTGAAATCATACTCCGTCTGGCAACTGGCTCTTCTCCCTTGGTTTTACAGCTTCTTTACCGGAACTGTAACTCTCTGTTTTGCCATTATTTCAATTATGCCCCTTCCGTATTCTCAGTTATGCTAAACACTGCAAGCTTCAAAATTGAATTATGCTAAACAGCTAAACATAGTTACCTTAAATCTAGCAAGAATAAGGTATATGCAACTGCTTACTGTCTTTGCAACACTTAAGTCTTTTGACTACCCATGAAGTAAGATATGGATCCAAGACCTTCCAGAATTTGTCATATTCTGTTATTTGGTCCACCTTCTTCCCTCCTTGAATTTCAGGAGCTTTGATTAGGGCTCTCATTGTGTCTCTACTGAAATTAGCTACAAAACTACACCACCACCATCATCTGCATCAGCCTTCAACACTATCAGTTCTGTATTATGGGAGAAAAGAATACAAAGGAGCAATGCGATTTATTTGCCGTGAAAAATCAATGTTTGCCTGTTTGCATCTACTCCTACATTTATTTATAGTCCCAACTGGATGAGGGAGAAGGGTGTGCTTGTCAAATGCTATCCAGCTGATTTTTTTTTAGCTCAGTAAACTGAATGTTTCAAATAACATTTTTATTTTACAATGATACAACAACTTAATGCACCAGAAAAAAAATCTTAAGGCATCACAAAATCTACATAGATATCTGCCTGTTTTTCCACACGTTTGCAGGTTACCCATCTTTGCTTTCTTAGCCAATAAAATACACTCTCAGGCTTGGAAAATTCCACTTATATAGGACAATCAATTATATACGGGACTGAAGCAGATAAGTATTCAATTTAAATTTACAATGGATGAGTGCTCATTCTATTCACTTATATCAAGGCAGGAAGAGTCTCTAGAAGGTCCGCACCCATTTTCAGAGAAAAGAAAAACTGAAATTAGTGGGTGGAAGAAAGTTCAGAAAACTCCATCAGTCACAAAAGCACAGACCACGCTTCAGACACAAGATAAAACTGTCATTGTGTCTTTTCTTATTTGACAGGACAACAAGCAACAGGCACTAAATGAAACACAGGAGGTGCCATCTGAGCACCAGGAAACAGTTTCTTACTGCAAGAGTGACCAAACGCTGCCACAGGTTGTCCAAGCAGGCTGTGGAGTCTGCATCCTCAGAGGCTTCCAAAAGCCATCTGCATGTAGTCCTGGGCATCCTGTAGATGACCCTACAAAATGACCTCCAGGGCCCCTTCCAACCATTCAGTGACGAAAAGATAAGTTGTAGTCTAAGTATTTTCTGCATACCCTCTAGGTACAACATACTCAATTAGTGTTACTTGTATTTTCTATAAGGGGCTAAAAGAAACATGGATTACCACCTATACTTCTTGATTACATTACTACTTTTACCAACACAGAAGTGGCATTTGGATGTGAATTATGTAGAGGAGGGCACAGTCTTAAAACCTCTTGGGAAACAGTCAATGAGATCCTGGTGCTACACATCCCTTGGCATATCAGTGCATCTCTAATCATGAAAAGTGATCAAACAGAAAATCTGCCTTATTGTAACCACTTAAACAGTTTAGACATCCTTCTAACTTCAAACAAGTTTGAAATATCATTTATTGATGCCTCCCGCATTTGTGTCATCTCACAGCTTACAGAGTCATGAAAGTCTAAATTTTTAAAGTCAAAAGTGAGCAAGATCACACATTACATAAAGGCATGAGCAGTGCACCAGCATCATGTAGACAAAACACCACACCCTAGCCTGGAAACAGGCAGCTGCCCGTGTCAGCGATCCAACAGAGGATGACAAGGAATAGTGATAACTGAGGTTTCACAAGACATCCTGCTCCTCGTGAGACTTTTCTGGAAAAATCTCCCTTAAATCTAAGTTTCCAACTGCCACAAAAAGAAATTATACATACATCTCGCTAACACAGGCCGTCTGCTCCTTGACCTTACACTTGCCCAATTAATGCCTCCTAGTAGGAAGTAAAACAGCGTTTCTCACGCCCACATCCTGCTCCTCTCCTCAGTCACCTGCTCCCCATCTCCTCCCGCAGCCTGCGAGGGTGCGGGGGGATGCAGGCCCGGTGCTCCGGCTGGCACGGGCACGGCGCTTCGGGAACGGGAAGCGGAGGTGGGGGCAGGGGAAGGGAGAGCCCTTCCGCGTCCCTCCTGCCTCTCCCCGCCGTGCCCGCCC
>VZRE01002177.1:223832-266256 GCA_013396775.1 Cephalopterus ornatus
AGACATCCCTACCTTCTCCTCGTCGGACAGCTGCTCCTCCAGGTCCGCCATCTTCCCGTCGGCTGCGCCGCCCCCTCCCGGCTCCTCCCCCCGCGCAGGAAGGGCGGGACCCGCGCGCGCGCGGAGCGGGTGGGGATGGCGGGTGGAAGGGCGCGGTCCGAGTGGGAAGGGGGGATCAGCGTCCTTGCTTCGACAGCAACTACAGAAGGGGACAGGCAGAGCTGAAAATCACAGAGTCGATTGGGTTGTAAAAGACCTTGGAGACCATCGAGTCCAACCTATGACCCAACACCACCGTGTCAGCTAGACACGAAGTGCCACGTCCGGTCTTTCCTTAAACACCTCCAGGGACGATGGCTCCACCAACTCTCCGGGCAGCCCATTCCAATATCTGATCACCTTTTCTGTGAAAAAATTCTTCCTAATATCCAATCTGAACCTCCCTTGGCACAGCTTAAGACTATGTCCTCTAGTCCCATCGCTAACTGCCTGGGAGAAGAGGGGTCCTCTAGTCCCATCGCTAATTGCCCTCACCTGGTTACAGCCTCCTTTCAGGTAGGAGGAGAATGTGTGGGTTTCAGACAGAGCCTTGGCAGGGTGCTCAGTGCGGGTCAGTGGATGCAGCTTCTGAGACGAGGGCCACGGAGCTGTCTGCGGCATCCCACAGGGGGAGGTTGTGGGAAGCTCAGTCTGGTGTGACCGGCAGTGACTGAGGAAACAGACTGTGTGAAATGATTCATTCTGTAGAAGATTGGACATGGAATGTGGGAGGAAAAGGGAAAAATAAATAGATTGGGAAATTTTTACCCCAAGACTGAGAAACGTGAAGTGTGTCATCCAGTGGTGTGACATTGCAGGTGCATAGGGGCGTTTGAAATGATGATTCATAAGGATTGCCCATAGTCCACTGATAACTCCTGGTAACATTTTAATGTCCAGCACACTGTACTTCACCCCAGTTTTGACAGACAAGGAAAACCTGATCATTGACTGGAAAATCGCAGGTGTCAGGATACACTTAAGTCAGTCATGGTTAGCGGTGTGAATGTAGCCAGCTTATAGCCAAAGCATCTTGTTCTGCTATGGAGTTCATCCACTTCTGTCTTTCTTGCATGAATGTTTGTACACAAATCCTGTCACATGCAGTAGAGAAAATTATTGCTAATATTCGTAGAATTTTTCAGGACTATCACTAGATGCAGTAACAGGTCTGTTGTATGGAAATGAAGGAAAGCGATATTGGACAAAAAGTTGTTACAGTCAAATGGATGCATGGATATCACAATAGCGTCAAAATCTATATATGAACAAAGGATGTAAATGAAAATAAGTCAAAATAATGAATATATACGTTGGACAACATGGCTGATTCAGGAAAGTCGAAGAGAGATTTAAAATTTCTGAAGCTATAGAGTATAAAGGTAATGGACAATAGTTTATTCATGTCAGGAGCAAAATAAAGGATGACCAAATCTAATGTTTGATTAGGCCATTGCTAGATGTAGAGTGGTGAAATGTAGAACAGAAAAGGTGCATCTAAGGGATATTTGGGTTTGAAACATCATACTTTATTTTATTGAAATACAATTATTTTATTGGAACATCAACATTATTTTTTGGACTCAATAATAAAAGGTAATCATCTGTAGCATGAAAAGGCATTGTGCAATATTCAGTTTCATGCAACAGGACTTGAACTTCCACCCAGGAGTCTGAAGAGTAATTAGTTGAGGAGGTCTGTGAAGTGCTCCTGTTAATTTTTAACACACCTTAGGATTTGCCATGGATGTTGCTTTATTTAATATTTATTAGGAAGATAGCTCAAAAAGGTAGATCTTGTCAGATAAATGTTAATAGTTTTCTTATGAGTTAATATATCTATCTATTGGATATACTGTATTTACAGTATTTTTTTTTCTTTGAAGTTTGCTGAAACTACCATGATGAAGTGAATGATTCAGAGGAGGATTGTGTAGTCATCGTAGAAACTGATGGGAATCTTCTGAATAGTATTCTCACAGGTGATTTACTGTGACCTAAAGACTTAATGGGAAATGAATAATCATGCAGAAATAATGTTCTTACGTTGTGACTCAGTATTTTGGAGTGCTTGTGTGTCTTCTCAGGAAGAAAATATAAAAAATTCAGAGGGATTTTAAAGGAGGACTAAAAGTAATCTTGGAGATGCAGAGCAAATTTCAGGAGGTGAGGCTTAAGGATGTCAAGACTGAGAAGTGACTTTGGAAATAGCAGTGATACACAAGTTAGTTTGGAATTTATATGCATCTTATCTGAAGTCATATATCTTTATTTGCTATTTTAAATTGAATACCGCCAATTTCCAAACGGTACATCTTCTCAGGCTATAAAATTCACCTTTTTCCATGTGCCAGTGTCTTCACACATTGATCAAAGGGTAATTTGCACTACAGTCACATACAGAACAACAAAACATCCTGTTGCTCCCTAGGTAGCTCATGTCTTAGTAGATGCCTAGTCCCACTACATGAAGCTCAGTGTGGGCTAGCAGATCTGTCTGATGAGCAGTGTATGGTTTACTGATGTAGTGAGAGAAAAACAAATTAATAAAAAAACCTCAAAACCAAACAACACCTTTTGAGTTCTACTGGATCTCATCAGATATGACAGAGCTACCAATCATGTACCCTGCTATTTTGCTGTACTGCTTCAGTCATTTCTTTACGTATTGACTTCGTAGGGCCAGACCCCTGGCCCTTGAGTACCATTGGGAGGGAGAGCACAGCACTTCTTCCTACAAGGGCTCCCTGCAGGGCTGTCAAAATGGCTTGAGAGAAATGCAGTTTCTGTGCTAAAGCCATCCTGAAGACTGGCAAGGAGGCAATTGGGGCACACAACACACTTCCTCTCTCCTTCTGCTCTGGCCCCAAATGTTGAGATAAACAATGCAGAAAAAAATAAATTAAATAAATTGACCTTTTATGTATTGCATCTGGTCAGAGGACAAACTGACGAGAGGTGTATTTGGTGCTTACTCCTTTAGTCTGGAGGATGTACTACGCTCTGTTTCCTAGGACAAAGGTGGACTCTGGTCAAGCTCTGAGTCCTGCTCAGATGGTGCTCCTGGCAGTGGGACAGGAGGAGTGGCCAGAAAGGTGTGGTAGGCTGTGTCCCTGCTGCCTGCTCCTTTCCATGGGAAGCGTTTTCCTGCATCCTGATATTTGTTGGTATAAATCCTCACATTCCTGTGGGTTGGTGGGAGGTATACTCCAATTCTTGAGATTCCCAAATATGTATCAAGTCTTAGGGCCTTGGGAATTGCCTGTCAGTTTGTGTCTATATTTTTGGGGAGTTGTTGTTTGCAAACCTCCCAATTTGCTCTTTGTATCTTACGGATCCTTAGAAGCAAAAGCAAATAGGTTTGTTCTAAAGAAGTTGAATGTTAAATCCTTAAAATAGCATTGGAAGAAAAGCTATGACAGGAAGAAAACTATTAATCAATTGTAACTGTAGGGCAAGCCTGGGACCAAGCTTCCTTCAGAGATAACACTTAGAATCATACGGGTTGGAAGGGACCTCTGAGATCACTAAGTCCAACCCTTGATCCACCACTACCACAGTTACTAGACATGGCACTAAGTGCCACATCCAGTCTCTTCTTAAATACCTCCAGGGACGGAGAATCCACCACTTTCCTGGGCAGCCCGTTCCAATGCCTGATTACCCTCTCTGTAAAGAATTTCTTCCTAACATCCAACCTAAACCTCCCGTGGCAGAACTTAAGACCATGCCCCCTTGGCTGCTACTGTAGTTCCAGCAGAGATAAGGAAGTTACACATCTTTGAAGGCAATGGGCAATAGTGCAGCAGCATCTGCAAAGAGCTGAAGTCAACAAGAAGATAATAAGGGTGAAATGCTTCATACTCAGCAATCTACTTTTGAATCTAGTCAGTTCCAAGCTATCTTTTTAAATGAGCAATACCTATATATTCCAAATTACTTACAGATTTTCAGAGCTGCTAAAAATGTCATGTTCTTACTGACCTTGTAGTCTGTAATCTTCAGACATGAGTTGTGAGTCGGTAGGGTTCTCCACAGTGTTAGCTATTAAAATGTCTCTATCTGCTAACTTCTTTTCTTCACCCGTCCTTTGACTTCTTGAATGTATTGTTTGATAAAGTTGTCAGACTTGCAAAAGCACTTCATTCAGAATTCTCTCAGGAAAGAATTCTGATTTCCTTCTGAAATGTAAAATGAAGTACTGTCAAGCAAAGAAGATTAGTGACTTCTTGTAAAACATCTTTCATTACAGAAAATCTTCTCTCAATGCTAATTTATTTAATTATGATGCAATGTAAGGAACAAATGCATAGTAAAAGTGCATTCTAAAAGTGGTCTTGAAGTTAGCAGTGCATGATCTGAACTGAACAAAGCAGTGCCACAACGGATTTTAGGGATTTAAATTACAACACTTGAGTTTTAAGGAAAAATAAGACAACTAGAAAAGTCTTCTATGGCATTGTTCACAGTATCTGTGGGAAAGTTGCTAACTTAAACAATCTGTGCTACAATGATAAATGTTTTATTAATAAAATATATCCATGTACTGTGACAGTGCTTTGAAAGAAGAGTATAAACATGTCTATTTTACAGTCTGTTTTTCAAAGATAAATAAATTTGCTATAGACAGGTACAGCTAGAGGTTTTCAAGGAGAACGTTTATGAATTGCAAAGAGTTCAAAGAATAATCAGGGACTGGAAAATGGAACCAATACAATCTCTCATTAGTTTTATGAGAAAAAAACCACAACAACAAACACCTTAAATGTTTCTAAGTACTTTCTGGGAGATCAGAAAGTTGTTAATATGTTTTGGTATATTAGAATATTACAGGGTTCGTGGCCAGTAGTTTAAACAGGACAAATTCAGGCTAAAAATAAACTTAGTATTAATTGTCAGAGTAGTTGACTACTGAAACAATTTAACCAAAGCAACATTGGCACTAGCAATTTTAGAGTAAAGATTGACCATTTTTCTAGAAGATGTATTCAGCAATTCAGCAAGGACTTAAGGAATCTTGTGGCCTGTGTTGCAGGAGAAGGTAGCAGGGAAGATCCTGAAGCAATCCTTCTAACACTGTATGGCATGATTCTCTGAGCCCTTTTCCTGTTTAGCAGCTGACAGAGAGAAACTCAAGTGAGAATAGAAGTGGCTCCATGGAAGATCCAAAGAAGAGAGAGCATAGTTTGAGCATGATGAACTGGATCCAGTGAGAATGGAATTAAAAAGGGGGTAAAAAAAGGGTAACCAGGAATTACAGAGGATAGAGTAGGTATTATTTATATGTGGAATATTATGGTCAAATAATCGGTCATAAAAAGGTTTGGCTGAGTATTTAAAATTGGATTTTTGGGGAGTATTTTTGGTAGTTAACTGATAAATGCCTGAGTCTGAGCTGGGGACTCTCAGCTTCTGGAGCATCAACCGGGAGAAATAAGCACTCCAAGAGTGAGATTAATCTGATTTAGTTAAGATGCCTGTTGTAGGACAAGATTATTGACTCTAATGAGGTGGCTAGTTCAGACCCAGTTGTCTAAATACTAAGAGTCTCTGTTATGTTTTTCAGTGTTAGAAGATCAAAGGGAAAGAGGGTGATGGACCAATGAAAGGAGACAAGGGCTAAGTGAAGAACTTAAAAGGCTAAGGTAAGGGAGAAAGGACTGCGCTTGTCATTCAGCATTGCTCTGTGCTCCTTAGGGAACCTGTTCTCAGGAAGGTAAATCTCATATTGATCCACAAAGGACTTTGTACCAAGAGGGCTATATTTCTGTACAGCCTTTATTGCAGCTCCTACTCAGACATCAGGAATGCTGTATCAGTAGCTATGGATAAAAGAGCAGGATTAGGATTAACAAAGGAAGAGGACAAATCAGAATCAAAGGATAAGGGTTCTGCACCCCATAATGGCTGAAGAGGGCCTTTGAGATAGCACTGTGTCTTACAATAACTCTGAGACTTTTCCAGCCTGAACCAGTCTTGCTCTCTTTTGGTATACATCATTTGTTTGTCTTTGCTCTGTACCAGGATAGATTGAGAAAACAGCATTGGTAATAGGAGAAGGCAAAACTGAGGAAAGTAAAGAAGCTGGAGCACTGCTTGCCCCAGCCATCAGTTTGTTACAGGAATAGAACATTAGCCGACAGGAATTGAGCAGCCACCTGATTCTGGAAAGCTCTATGAGAAAATATAAAAATTCTTTTCCTTCCTTCTCACTGAGCCTGGTTCCTGATTGTATTTTTAGTTATTCCCTTTTGAAAGAAGAAAGTGTAGTCTTCTAGCTGGATTTATTTACTTTCGTTCTAAAGGAGACATTGTTTGGCAATTTTATTTTTCAACAGGAAATGGTAAATGTGCTGATTTGTTTAATGAAGTTGAGATTCACTGCAGGGGTCCAAATTCCTTTTTCTTTTACTCTCTGTAGAACCAAATGTCTTATGAAGATAAAATCTCAATAAAGATAAACCATGCAAGCAGATGTGACTCAAGGGCTGGGAATTTCTGTGCGTATGTGGTAAAAAACGCCTCACAGAGTCAGTGGTATTTCATGCTGTTTAACAGTGGTATGGGGTCTTAATTTTTGATCTTTTGTCACATATTAGAAGAAATAGTAGGAAGAGGAATCAGGATTTTGAAATAAAGCAACGTAATTTATTTTTGATTGTGTGGGCTTTGAATATTGCACAAAATTAGTACTTGAGTGCACTTGCTGCTGTGGCCAGCTTCATAGGCTTCCTATTGACAACCCTTTATTCAATGGTTTACAAGGAAGAATTCCTACCCCCTCCCTCAAGCATTTCCAATATGGATGATCTCTATAAGAATGGGATTTCTAGTAGGTTAATAATTCTGTCTATTCCTGAGAATATTGTAAAAAGGGAAAAAATTTTTTTGTTGTTGCTGCTGCGGTAAATTGGAATAAAGGGATAGTTCTCCCTCAACTGGCATGAAAGACAACTGACAAATGTGTAATGCAAACCCAGCAAAAATACATCTCACCATAATGTCCTCAACACCCCACAACCCCCTGCCCCCAAAGTAATCTTTTGGTTAAGAAGAACAACAACTCAGAACAAAAGTAACACAAAGATTAAAGGTCCAATTTTACTAGTTTCATTTCTTCATTTTCAAGAAATGCACGGAGGAATAAATCATTATTCTTATTCTGAAAAAATGCTATCATTTTCCACTTTGTGTACCTTTAGCAAGCATTTTGTTTGAACTAACTGAAAGTGGAAAATACTAAAATGGGGACTGTATTTTGGTAGTAATTAATAACTCACTAAATAATTTCAATATCTAGATGAACTATTTTGAACCAAAGAAAATGCTTTTGATCCTGAAAGGGAACAAAGTTTTATTACACATGTGCTTTAACCGGTTTTCTAATTTTTAGATAATTGCTTTTGCTATGTACCTGTGCCTGTTTTAACCCCTGTTGCTGTGTTATAATGATATCCCTGCCTGCTATGGAACATTATTAGTCTGATGGAAATATTTGTGTGCATTCTTTCCAGATGGTAAGCTAAGGCTTTTGCTATCTGTGGAAAGCAAGTGCAAATACTGTACTCCACTTCCTTTCTCACTAGAAAATTTTGAAATTCTGGTTTTAGCCTCTCATGTCAGATCAGTATACACAGCAATAAAAAGGAGTCTCACATCTCTGTTGTGCTGTGTAGGATGAGATGACAAAGAGGTACAAATAGAAGTGGGATATCCAGATATGTAAAGTCACATCATCTACTGTGATGGAGAGGGCTGTCTTTTCTCCCTATTTTTTTTTTTTCAAATTTTTGTGGCCTTCAAGTCAGAATTCATTTTTAGGGAAAGAGGTAAAAAGAGCAGCAAGGAGCCTTTATAGATGTTTCAGGTGCAACACAGGAGATGATAGAGTTTTATAGTTTTCTTGAAAATGTAATGGTGGCGGAAGGTTAGACTTTGATAATCTATGAAAGAACTAGAAGGAACTAGAAGAATACTAAGAAGTTTTTTCAAAGTAAGGCTATTAGTTGGTAGTAATGGAATCAAGGGTAAGAAGAGACAGGAGGTGGTGAGACTCAGGTGGACCACTGTTTTTGTGTGCTGCTTGCTGGCATGATGACATGAAAAGCTGTTTCTAAATCTAGTTTAGCTTATTTACAGACCTACTGTAACTGAGTCCACCTTCCTCATGGAACCTGCGTCCTCACACATTGTTTTCTGGCTGTTCTCTTGTATACCACGTGATGATTTGACCTCTATGTGTTCATTTCTGGTAGTTTTTAGCTCTTCATTGGTAGTTACTTGTTTCTGGATTTGGCTTTACATTTCTTTTAGTCACAGTCTTTTCTTTGCTCTGGGTTGTATCAGGTTGTTGCTGCCACCATTGCTTTCTGCCTTGTGTGCTGAGACTTCTCCTGTGAGCCAGGAAAGAAAGAGAAGATCTAGGAAGGTAGTGAAAAAATGGGAGGGTAGGGAGGAAGGGGAAGCACATCTGATGTCATGTTTTTCTTACAGCATACTGCCCTTCCCAGTTTCTGTGCAATAGAGCTTGCCTCTTGTGGGTTGTATTACAGGGAAGGATTTTTGACATAATCTGTTAATAAACCTCCATCGACTCATGAAAAGTCTGTTGCAGCTCTCTAAACCTGGCAAGGTTGGGGTTTTGTCATGTGTACAGTGGAGGACCTGCTGGTGACCAGCCCTGCACATGGCTGAGGCCAGGAGGGACAGTGGCAAGGGTCTGTTCCTGCACATGGCAGGAGGTGGAGGGGAATGGACTAAAACAGGCCAGGTCTATGTCACACCAAGGGTATTATGTTTTAATATTTACAGGAATTTCTGTTAGCCAAGCAAAACAAAACAAAAGGGAAACCAAAACAAACAGTGAAGTGGTTTCAGTGGGTGTTGATGGACTAGTTCTCCTGATGTCAGCTGATGAAGAAAGCTGCAAAACCTGAAGGATGTGTGCTTGACTTCTATGTGTGCTGCACACATCTGTGTGCCCAATGTCATCTGAGACGTGCCTGACACTATACTGTATGGATTAAAGATTACTGATACTAGGCTATGGGGCAAAAAAAGCCCCCGTGAAATACGAGTCCTTGGGGTAGGAGGGAATTTGAGGCAATTGACATAGAGATTGTAATCTTTCTTTTCCTGCTGCAGGGTATACAGCCTTAATTTTAGGCTCCCTTTTGTAGTTTAAGGCAATCCATATTAAAAGTTGACAATGAATGTACATTTATCTAGTGTAGGGGGCCAAGTATAATGCTAGATATGGTGTGAGGGCTCTATAGGGTTTTGGGAAAAGAAAGCCAAGTCAATATTCAGTGTACCTGAAAGGGAACACTCAATAATTGGGAACATTGAAGCAGACAGACAGAAGCATAAAATTCTGTGGCAACAAAATAGGAGAGCAATTCTGTGGAATTAAGACTTCTGTGAGGGCTCCTCATGTGGGTTGGACTCTGACTCTTCTAGGGAAGAGGGTTTAGAAGCAAGCCTACATGCTTTGTTAGTGGTGTGTGGGAAAAAAAAGTTAATGGCTTACATCTCTCTGATAAAAGTGATCAGTGCCCATAGGCAAGGGTTACATTTTGCAGATCCTATGCAGATACTACACTACAAAAAATAAAATGGCACTATCCCTTTTTGCTCTCTATGATTGCTCACTGGTGTGTATACATACAGATCAGAGCCAGCATGGCTTCATGAGGTAAAAGTCCTGCTTGTCAAATCACCCAATTGATTCGGGAGGTCGGGGCAGTTGATGTAATCTTTTTGGATTTAAGTAAAGCTTTTGATACTGTCCCTCACAGCATCCTTGTGGACAAACTGTCCAGCACACAGCTGGATAAACACATCCTGTGGTGGGTGAGCAATCGAGTCATGGGTTGAGCACAGAGGGTAATAGTGAATGGGGTAACACCAGACTGGTGACCTGTCCCTAATGGGGTTCACAAGACTACATCTTAGGCCCTGTGCTCTTCAACATCTTCATTAACGGTTTGGACGCAGGACTGGAAGGGATACTAAGTAAGTTTCATAGTGATACTAAACTGGGAGGAGCTGTTGGCTCCCTCGAAGGCAGAGAGGTACTGAAGAGAAACCTCGGCAAATTAGAGGGCTGGGCAATCACGAACTGTTTGAAGTTTAACAAAAACAAGTGCCGGATTCTGCGACTGGAGTGGGGCAACCCTGGATGTTCTTACAGACGGGGGAACAAGGTGCTGGAGAGCAGCACTGCAGAAAGGGACCTGGGGGTCCTGGTCGATGGCAAGTTGAATATGATAGTACTTAAATTTATTATTAACAGGATAAGAGCAAAAGAGTGAGAAAAAAATTAATCTTAAAAATACCTTCCCCCCATCCCTCCTTCTATCCATGTTCTCCCTCCTCCCTCGCAGTGGTGCAGGGGGATGGGAATGGGGGTTACAATCAGTTGTTGTTTCTGCCACTGCTCAGGTAGAGGAGTCCTTCCCCTGCTCCCATGGGGTCCCTCCCATGGCAGACAGTCCTTGATGGACCTCTCCAGTGTGAGTCCATCCCACAGGCAACAGTTCTTCCCAAACTGCTGTCCCGTGGACCACTTCTCCATGGGGCGCAGTCCTTCACAAATGAGCTGTACTGACGTGGGTCCCCCACAGGGGCTACAAGTCCAACACTTGAAAAACCTGCTCCAGTGTGGGCTTCCCTCTCCATGGGCTGCAGGTCTCTGGCAGGACCCTGCTCCATCTTGGGCCTCCCACAGGGTCACAGCCTCCTTTGGATATCCACCTGCTCCAGCATGGGCTCCTCTGTGGGCTGCATGTGGGTCTCTGCATCCCGATGGTCCTCCATGGGCTGCAGGGGCACAGCTGCACCACCATGGTCTGCACCACGGGCTGCAGGAACCTCAGCTCTGGCACCTGGAGCACCTCCTGCCCCTCCTTCTGCTCTGACCTTGGTGTCTGCATTGNAGTTGTTGACATGTTCTTACTCCACTCTTCTCTGGCTGCAATTTTCATCTGCGCAATAACTTTTTCTCTCTTTTTTAAATACGTTATCACAGAGGTATTACTATCACTCCTGATGGGCTCAGCCTTGACCAGTGGCAGGAAGTCCATCCTGGAGCCAGCTGGCATTGGCTCCACAGGACAGGGGAAGCTTCTAGCAGCTTCTAATAGAAGCCACCCATGTAACCCCCTGCTACCAAAACCCGGCCAACAGAAACCCACAACACCTGTGCAGGGCTAGGAGTTGGACTTCAATGATCCTTGTGGGTCCTTTCCCATCTCAGGATATTTCATGATTCTAATAAAAAGCCATGAAAGATATGCAGAGATTTTTATTTATTTTAGTTTATATTATAAAGAACATAGAATCATAGAATGATTTGGGTTGGAAAGGACCTTAAAGATCATCTAGTTCCAATCCCTCTGCCATGGGCAGGGACACCTTCCATTAGACCAGGTTGCTCAGAGCCCTTGACCTCTTCCAGGATGAGGCATCAACCACTTCTCTGGGCAACCTGTTCTAGTGTCTCACTACCCTCATGGTAGAGAATTTATTCCTAATATTTAACCTAAACCTTTCCTCTTTCAGTTTGAAGGCATTACTCCTTGTCCTGTAACTTCATGCCCTTGTAAAAAGTTCCTCTCCAGCTTTCTGGAAGGAGCTTTAGGTACTGGAAGGCCACAATGAGGTCTCCCCAAAGCCTTCTCTTCTCCAGCCTGAACAGTCCCAACTCTCTCAGCCTAGATACCATCTAAAGATAACAGTGTAGTTGTTTTGAAAGACAAAACCAGTTTAGAAACCAGAGAATTACTGTTAATATAGAACTTCATTTATTTCAGTCAATTTACAGTCAGAATCTACTATTTGAGTAGATTTAACTTTAAGGTGCTATTGATAATACAAATGTAATTATGATGTAAAACTTTCTTTGCCTAGAAGTCATGTATTCCCCGATGGAAAGACTCAGGACTGCATATGGACCATGACAGTAATTTATCTGTCTTTTTCAGTTTAGCATTGGGAAATAGCTGAAATAAAGAATTGTGTGATCCTGTGTGATGCTCCGTGACCACAGCGGTGCACTAGATGGCACTGTTGGTTTTAGTTCTACTGCTGCCTTTCTCTTCTAGGGAACTTGTCTTAATTAGCTTCCTTTTGAAAACAAACATGCTGTTTCAACAAAGGGTCAGTGTACATTGTTCTGGGCTGCTGCTTTTATGTTTATAGTCATGTAATCAATATGTTGGAAGGGTAATTAATTTTTAACTTCAAGCCAATTGTAGATCAAATGCCACTAGAGTTACTGGGTGGAGACAGTTTAATTTCCTTTGAAGCAATGATACTGATTAGCTGTAACGGGTTTGCAGTGAGTTGCTAGAGATCCAGAAGACCTTTTGCTTTGAAATACTGGTGTAAACTTTAAAGTAACACTATTCCTGTGATACAGATTAATGAGTTGTGGCATAATTCTGATAAAGTTCCTCTCATTTACTTGCTACATTTTGTCCTGTAAATTCGTTTTTCAAAGCAGCTTTATTTGCTTTGACTATTCTCTTCCTATCAAAGGAATGGTACAAAGTCAGCATTAAGTTGATCAAACTAACTTTCTGCTTTTTATCCGTTTTCTCTCATTATCTGCCTTTGGGGACTCTAGAGGCCCATGGATAAGGATGAGATATGACCCTCCATACAGCAGCATAAAGGAAAGATAGTGTAAGAAGCTGGGGGATTTTGAAATCTATACAACCCCTGCTTGTGGTGTCCTGGTGTCCTGTCCCTTTCTCCTGCTGTCCAGGGCAGCTCTGTCTGTCTCTCAGGTTCCTTACTTCGAGGCATTTGCTAGCTCAATACTTCCAATGCTTTCAGCCCATCCCCTTTATGCTTCCTCGTCCTCTGAGCTAACCTTTCTTCATCATATTTTCATCCATTCTGTCTCTTTCATCTTCTTCCTTGCCTCTGTATTTCCACATTCAAGCAAACTAGAATCTCAACGCTCAGCTCTCTATCCTTGTCTTACAACTTTGACATCTTCCTCCTGCTTCTTTTTTACAATCAATAAGTGGGCCATTTTCATGGATAGGCTATTGATCACTTCTCCAAGAGTCTGGATTCTTTCTGATCTTGTATCTTTGCTTTCCGTTACATAAAAATTTTACTACAAGCTCTGACTATCCATGGGCAAGTTGCAGAGTTTCTCTGCTGTCCCTGTCTTCTTTGATCTCTTGCCCAACTTTTGATACTTCGATCATTTAATTGGATTTCATGCTGAGTAAAACAATGAGCACTGGTTTAATCTGAAATTAAACTTTCGTTTAGTCTAACATTAAAAAAAAAGGTTAATTTCAAAACAAAAAAATATTTCCTTTCTCTGAAAAAAGCCAGCCTCTTGTATTTCTATGTTTAAACTATTAATTCAATTCAGTCTGGCCTGACCAACAATTTCTGTCCTTGTGAGTCATACTTTTGAGTAAATCTTATCAATTAATGGGACTGTGTTACTGAGCTATGCTGCAAAAGTCTCTCATTTCTGTTGGAACCAAGAATAGCCCTCAGTATAGATTGGCACAGCCATCAGCTATTGAGACTTGTCAGATTTTTAACCTTTTCAGGAAGACAAAATATCATCAGTAGGATAATGATCAGCAGAGGTTAGGGTCCACGCCATTACGTTTTCTGTCAGAAATTGATGTTGTGACTAATAAAGGCAAGACTGCAGTTACTGCAGCAGACTGTTCTGTAGACTGTAGTCTACAGTTGTTTGTAAGATATTAGATTAAGATCATGAAATTTATTCTAGTTTTGAGACAAACTAGAGATGGATATTTGCAGCATACAAGAAGATGGAAAACCCAATTATCATAACCACAAGAACTGGAAAGAAAAATCCTGTCTTCCTGTCTGTCAGTTCTACAGAATACATCTTTCCAAGTGATCTTAGTCACAGTCCTTCAGAGTAGTACTTTTATCAAATCAGACAGTTTTGATAGGCGGTGGGGTGGCAGAGTAACATATCCCAATGTATTTACAGTAGAGGGAGCTGATGTTCAATGCATGTGCCTGTCAGTTTTTACTGCTGTGCCAGTCTTTGTACAGTACGTGCCATTTACCAGTGTCTGTGTAAGCACTGCTACAGAAATATTACCTTCTCTCAGGGCTTTGAGTGGAATGCCTGTGCATTCCTTGCCCACTGGCTGCAGTCTGATGGAGCTCTCTGGGAGGATAAGTGGCCTCAGAGAGAACTTGTTAGAAGCAGGCCTGGGGCCCCTGGGCATCAGGTTTGACATGAGGCAGAGACTGGCAGTAGTGATGTATAACATTGCAAACAGGGAGCCTCAGCCACCTTCTCCCTTACCTGCCTGAGTCTGATCTTTCCAAATATCATAACTTCCTATTACACTGCAAACAATGTCTCTTTTGTGCTCTTGGCTTTGCTCTGTTCCCTGGGTTTGGCTTGTTTTTTGCCTGACCCATCTTGTGAATGCGTGATCAAGAAATTCTTTGATTTACAGCACTCTTTTTAGAAGCCAGAGATCTCTCCTTCTCTGGCACTGGAATAATCCAGCCTGGCTGGATTATGCAAGTTATTCAAAGTTAATGGATCAAAATTAGTTAAAATAGGGACAAAGGAAGAGTGAAACCACTGGATACATTTTAAAAAAATCTATTATGTAAAATTCATGTAATATTATTTTAAGTTAATTTCTTTGGATAATGCAGGCTAAGAGATTGAAGCTCCTGATTGTGGCTTTGCTGTAGCTGTAGGAAAGTTGTTCTCCTCATGATGCAGTTTTCCTGATTGCAGTGGTTCAGCTAAGGTAATCACAAAAGAATGAGTTAGGGGAGGGACATTGTCTCAAGACAATTGTAGGATATATACTTACAAAAAAAAAAAGAGGACTCAGAGAACTGCAGACCCATCTAACTTGTATGACCAGAAGGATCCCCAAGCAAGTTATTAATTTGCCTTGTTAGCACCTAGAGCCACAGTTCTCAATCTGTTTGTGGACAAAACCTCTAAGCACATATCGTGCTGTAGCACCTTGTTTTTCCAGACAAGTTTTATTATTGATGTCTTTATTTAGCCATGAGCAACAGAGACGCTGACCTAATCACTCTACAAAGTGGTACATTTGGAGACTACTAAGTTCATCCTTGGCACCACACTACAGAAATAAAGATAGACTAGGAAGAATGAGCAAGAAGAAAGTTAAGAAGTTAAGAAAATAAAGGCCACGACTAAAGGTTGAAAAAAACTTTTTATCTGAGAAAACATGAGATTAAATGGGACATCTTTGCTTAAGATTTTTCTATAGGTAACCTGACTGTCATTTGTAATCAGTGTTGGGGCATAAAGAAAGTGGGGGTCTCATGCTGAGCAGTAAAAGATTTAGAAAAGAAATTCAGGAGAATTTTTGCACTATACAAATAATGAAACCCTGAAATCCTTGTAGCTTGTAGAGGTGTTTTTTTTAAAGAAAACATTAGACAAACGTTTGCCAAGATATGCTTAGATGTGCTCACCCTATCTTAGTGACATGAGATGGACCAAATAATCTCTTGACATATCTTCCGGCCCTATATTTCTGTGTAAAAAACTCTCCAAAATGGGTAATCGTATTCATTATAGTACTTCTCAGCACAGTTACAAAGGAAAACTCGTATCTCCAAAATTGGTTCTTTCTGCTAGTTCTCTGGTCAGCTCTCCTTCTCAAGCCTTGGCAGTAGGCATTTTCACAGCAGGCTGAAATTGTCACTACATGTTTAAACAGGGTGTTTGATTAGAAGCATCAAAAAAGGAAACAAGGAGGCTTTTACAATGACATTTTTACAATGTTTCAGTACTTCTTAATCACAAGTAATTTTGGTATTAATTTTCTTAGAGAGATTGATTTTTGAGCTGTGTGCTGTGGTCTGTGCTACTGGATAATACCTTCATGTTGGACCATGTACTGATGTTATCTCAGCTATTGCAGAGGTAGGATGGATTTGCCACTCTCTCAAACAGCCTTTTATCACTTTTCCCTTGTCTTGAAGCATGAGTAATTGTAGGCTGAGGAACATATTTTCTACTCTCTAAGTGTAACTTGGCTGTGTAGGAAGATGTATTATATACACAATTTGTTTCTAAAGAAAAGCTGCTCCTCAACGTAAGTATCTGAAGTTGAGGATACCTTTCACATACATGAAAAATACAACACTGGCATTGCAAAACAGATAAATCAAAGCAGCAGCCCTCCCCTCTCAGATCCCCTGTATCTGACTGACACAGCTTCCAGTTCTGCTTTACTACTGAACAGAAGTTCCCTTGCAACTGTGCAAGTCTGTCACTTTCTGCTTAGATATTTGGAACTTGCACTACATCTGGGAAGCAAAAAACACTGGGAAGCATTTCAGATCTTGGAGTTGAGCACTTCAAACAGATGGCTTCTTTCCAGAGAAAGCTCTTCCAGCTTTCAGAAGTGCTCCTCATAAAATTAGACCTAGCTATTAGGGGTAGTATATAACTCAGTAAGGGGGATGGGGAAGAGTGACATGAAACTTGTAGAAAATAGTGTTGGGTACCTTAAACAGTAAAATCTTTTGATCTCCGTGCAGTCTCTAATTTCCTGATTGTGGCTGAATGTATAAATGGTAGACAAAGTTTCTATATTCTCATTCAGGTGGGAAGGGAAGTTTGGTGGGTTGGGGTTTCTTCGTGGTTTTTGTTGTGTATTTTGTTGGGTTGTTTTCTTTTTCACTGAAACGAGACCTTATTAGTTTAAATTCAGGTTGAAAATACCAGAGTGTATTTGCTCCTCTATGTGTTACTTTATGAATGGGTCGTGAGTCTATATACAATCTGCTTGGCAGACTAGTGCATAAGCACAGTATGACAAGTATGATCTAAACCAAGCATTTCATTAAGGAAAGACATTTGTTATTGGCTTTCAGCATAGGCCATTAACCTTCATGGACACCACTTTCTCTGTAATGAAGTTACTATTTTAACGCCATTCAAGGTTTTATGCAGTTAAATATACAACTATATAAATTTTAAAGCAGTCATGGTAAGTACAATAAGGACTGTGGAAGGGGGGCATGAGAAAAGTGCTGTGTTAATGATTTATTCAGCACAGTAACAATAACTTGTTTATATTGTTCATCACCATCCAGACTTTATCTCCCTATTATGGATTGTCTGCAGAAAATAATATTGGGTAGATATTTGCACACAGAACCTTCATATTGTGATTCCTTCTGGTAATGTGAAGATACTAGAGACAAGAAAAAGGATGATGTACTTGGTATATCAGTCCTGGCAGACAAAAGAACCTTCAAGTACTGCAGAGAAATCCAGTTCTGCCAAATAATCCAAAATCAGTTTGCCTTGACTCAAACTCAGCTTTCAGAAGAAACAAAACTCATTTCAAGATGCCCAGAATGGTTAATAGAAAAAAATTCCCTTTATTTATCCAAAAAGGCTGGCAGATATATTTTGAAGCAATTCACTCTCCTAGACATATGACTTAAACACATTTTAAAATAATTTCCTTTGTATTTTTGTGATGGTTTTAAGAAAACCCTGCTGCTATAAATTGGTATCAAGATGCCTAGCAAATATATTTTATCACTGTTGTTGCAGATGCACAGATATTTTTTCAGGATATTTTTGAGTAAACTTAATATTCACAAAAAGAAGTAGAAATAGTCCTGGCATAGATGCCCTTTATTTAATTGCATTTCATGCAGCAGCCCAGGTTACATTTGTCAATGAGGTGTTTTAATCACTTCAGTGACATGATTCATGGGAACTGCATGGGTCTGACAAACTTTTATCCTCTTTCCATCTAATTCAGATCTTCTGTTCAAAAGTTCTGCCAATAGCTGCAACAATTTGGTGCTCGGGGTATATAGAGGACACAAGCAGTGCTGGAGCATTTTTACAATTATTGAGCTGTTGATCTTTGAGGGAAATACCTCAATACTGTTGCTGTTCTTGTGGCTAGGTGGCAGATTTACCACATAGGCATTGCTAGTGATTTAATAGACCAGGTAATTTCAATAAATACATTTTCCATTTCCAACTGACAATGAATGAAGAAGCTATTCAGATAATTACATTTCTCTGCAAAATGGTAGTTAAATGGTGAGAGTGTTTTTAACTTCTAATGATGTGTCCTTTTTGTAGCAGTAACCTCTTCTAAGGTTTGCTTAAGGAAACCAATAACATGCAATTGGAGTTGGATGTGACTCACTCCTTGTTATGTCCTACTTGCTTAAGATGTACAAACACATCTTCCCATGTATTTGCCATCAATTCTGGACCGTGAGCTCCGACAGGCTGCAGCTCCACTGTCTTTCTTAAATTGCCTTTATTCTTTATTGAGCCACACAAATGATAGAGAATATACCACTGTAATCTGAGGGCCTTTTTTCCTTCGTAATTAAATCTCAAACTCTATTTTTAGCATTTGTTTTCAGTTTTGTCACACTGACAAAGCATGCCAACTGCCCCAGTGAGCTGCAACCTCATGGCAGCTGAGGTGTCCATGTTTGGTCATGCACCCTAAAGTTTTTGGCAATAACTTTTCACATCCTAAAGGAGAATATTCAGCTGTCATTTGTGCCAGAGAGGGTCTCCATGTGTGCTTGATAATTAGAACTCTGGCAAGTGTTAATACATAGTGTTTGTAGAAACGCAGAGAGCCTCAGAGGCCTGAGCAAGGATGATTTCCCTGTTAAATTGTCACAATGAATGTGCAAAAACATCGGCAGACACTAATGAACCTCCTAATGGCACTGGGCTGCGGCAAAGTACTGTTTCAGTACTTCTGCTGAAACAGATAAGCACAGGGAAACCAGGTTTCCCTGGGCTGACTGTGGCAAGGATTTACCTTCTCCTGAGGGTCTCTCTCCGGGCATGGTGTGTAGTGAAGAGGCTGCTGACTCTGGAAAGGAAAGCACCAAAATTAATAGTAACAGCAGCCAGGGAAGCAGCGTTCCTTATAAAACAGAAATCTTTTCTCTTCTGTCCCCAGGAGGTCATGGAGTGACTACAAGTGCTTAATTTTAAGATTCAGAAGAGTCATTTGGCATACTCATTGGAAGTGATTACACCTGGAGTGTTAGCAGAATGGGGATTGCAAAAGGCAAATTCAGGTTCAGTGTCAGAGCACACAATTTCAGGGTGAGAGACTGATTTCCACTGCGTTGGTGTCTGTTGAGTCAATAAAGTTGCTCTGAATTCTCCCTGCTGTCTGTGAGATCACAATTTCTTGTAAATGTTTTTACTAATCGGTCTGGCATAAACCTAAGATTTCCTGTGTCTTTCTTCAATGCTCGGAATACTCAGTTCATGACCTGTTTGTTAAAAATAATGGAAATTGGAATTTTCAGGAATAGATGTTTGGCTTAGCGAGTAAAAAACCCATTAGAATCTCACTTTCATTTATCTACTGTGGCCTTTTCCTGTGATACAGTATTATAGCTGAATCTCAGAAATTAAATTTATGAAGAAAGAGTTTCATGTTTCAGATTAAAATTTATTTTGATGTCCTTTTGCAGTTGCTCACCTGTACTGCTTCTGCCACTGTAACCCAAATTACAACCTCATCAGTTATTTGTATAAAGCATGAAGGTCTCTTCTTCATGACTGAATTTAACACCAGAGACAGAAAATTAGCAATATGCAAACTTAGCAATCCAGAGATACAATGTACCATTTTCCTTGATTTTGGAAACCTTTAATATTGTTGGATGTATTAAAAATCTTCCTTAATAGAGGCAAATTACTCTCAGTGGGTAATAGTGCACTAAAAAAACCAGGTGTGAATTCAGTAGGAAAATTTCTGTGGGGTGAGGATATCCTTCCCTATTTTTTTAATCTCTTGGCTTTTGTGTAGGGTATCCGTTATGCAATGTTTTGAGCATTGGCCACATCCACTGTTAATATTCCTGCGGGGGGAAGGCTACCAGTTTAAGTCAGCTGCAGATCTGCTGCTGTGTGTACCTGATATAAACAAAATTACTAGGATGAAAAATTGAGCATGGGAAGCTTGTGATTCTGTTGACCCTTTCAAAAATGCAATATATAACATCCCTGAGAAATCATGAGAAGTAATCAGAGGAATGTGTTACAAATCTGGTATTTAAGTTGAGGCCATCATTTGACTGTGTGTTATGCTGGTTTAGACTGAAGACCCTGGTATTAATGGCGATCTGTGGTAAAACCTTTGAGATTTTTTACTGACTTTTCAGGGAAATCCTAAAAATGTATTGAAAAGTAAATTAGATGTAAATAATTAGAATAAAAAATGGATTAGGTTTGTGACACAGCAGAATGTTTTTAACGTTAACTGATATTTTCAATGCCTTTTTTTCACAGAATCACAGAATAGTTAGACCTGGAAGGGACCTCTGGAAATCATCTAGTCCGAACTTCTTCCCCAAAATATACTTTGAGTTGAAACTGAGCATACACATTTTTTATTAAGAAGTAAACATGCCTGGAGAAAATGTGTTTTGGTGTTGGGTTTGCATGATATTTTGAAATGACAGCAGCATATAAATGCTGTTTTTTAATCAGCTGAGACATTGTGCAATAAAGTGTTTCTGAGTGAGATAAGTACAAAAGTTCCCCTAAGATAAGACTGGAGATATGAGCTTGTAGTGTCATCTGAGTTAAGAGTGGCACAGGACAGTGTGTGTTGCAGTGTTTGTGGGGTACCCACTTAAAATACTCTTCACAAAAGTTAACTTGTGAATTCAGCAGGAGACACCTAACGCAAGTGGGAGGAAATGCATGGGAAAAAGATGGGGCTAGCTCCTCTTACCCCAGAAGAACCAAGGTCCCTGGGGACTGCAAGGCCTTCTCTCTCCAGGTGCCACAGATATAAAGCACCTTGCAGAGATGAAACACGAGATGGATGATCATGAGGGACATAAGTTCAGGTCCTTGAAATTTCTTGTGGATCATGACAGATTAGGGACTTGGATGCTAAACGCAAGCTCTGGCATCCTTGCTGGGCCATGCAGGTACTCCTTACGATACCTAAATTCTGAGCTTCAAATGTCACCCCAACTCTTTAAGGCTCTGCATGGGTGCAGCCTGTGGTTAGGCAAGAGGCTTCCTATTCAAACAGACTATGCCATAGTTGTTGATGACAAATACTCTGCACCTTTTTCTGACCTGTTAATGGGTAGGAGGCTCATGAACGGTGTGTTTGATTTATCGGTGCACTCTGTATTTTTATGTTTCTGAGTTGTTTCCCCTCTCCCCCACAGTTCCACAGGTTGATCTTCCCATGTTAGTCAGAAAAAGCGTACAGATGTGTAAGCTTAACAATCAACATGAACAGTAATTACAGCACTCAGAGCATAAAGTGTTACAATACTTCATTTTAATAATGTTTATTAGGTCGTAACAACAACTATAAACATAAGTACCATTCAGATCTTTGCAGATATATGAACTTACTAACATCAAATCTTTACCAGAATCACGTATTCTTACAGGTGTCCCAGACACAACATTAACTTTATTAATCAAAAGTTCATAAATAGTAAAAATGTCCTCTGTTTCACATTGCAGCGTTCCTCAAGCATGTACATACAAGTTTGGAGCAACTTCTCCAAATCTACGTGTCATAAACTTCCTTAGCTGTTTCAACAACCATAGAGATGATTTTTTTTGCCTGCAGCAATGCCTTTTGTCCTTGAGCAATCAAAATTAGTATCTCTCTCAGCAGACATGAAAGTTCATTTCTGAAATGAAAGTGGTGATGAAACACAATACAGTATTATCTGCTCGTAGGTTGCCTACACACTCTGCCCTCATTATAAATCTTTCACTTATAACACTGTCTCCCAAGAACAATATATCTCCCTTATATCAGTTCTTTATCTGCACTACCTCTCTTTGAAGATCTTAAAATGGTTGGCTTGCAGCAACAGAGATATTGTACTTAGGGTGGAGTGTGTTTACAGTCAGTTCTTTTCCTTTTTAATATTTACATAGTATTTTTTAGGGGTTGCTACAACTTATGAATCATGTACATTGACTTACATTTTCTGAAATGTTCACAGTGCAGTATTTTGTGGCCTAACCAAACTTTGTAAATGTCATTAAAAATAAACCTTTTTTTAATATAAAAATAGAATACTTTATGTGTTTACACCAACAAACCCAGTTCTATCCTATTCTAAACAAGCTATACAGTAGTATGCACAGAATTCCACAGGAACAGAAATGACATGTGATGTTTGCCCTAAAGCTATAGTACTCTTCCCTAATGAGTGATGGTTTTATTTACTATCTCTTTTCAAAATTGTTTCTCTTGTCAAAATTTAGAATTAAAAGTAGGTATCATAATTCACTGGGTTGTGTGATTCAAGAAGAGGGTAAAGGGGGTCTAAAGTAATTTCTTTTGGTCGGTCATCTCCGCTCTTCAGGGATGGCACGAGGAAGTTATCAATATGCCTGCTATGGCAGTGTCTTTTTAGGTCAGGGCTGTGGCAACACCTCCACTCTTCACTTACCTGTGGCAGCAGCTCCACCCAAGGTTAGGTGGCAGAGCTTCATCTGCTCGCCAAGTGACTCAACAGACAGCAGCCTTCAAGTTTTTAGTCTCAGAGTGATTCATTCTTTATTGAAAGAAATGGAGGCTTTGCATTTTTCAGAAAGAGATCTGTTGATACAGGCTGTTCGACTCAATGAAATAGTTGAATGTTGGAATAACATTGACACTAGGAATGCTTTAAGCTACGTGATGGTCCCTTTGTTTTCTGTACCGTCTGACTACACCAGAGGACTGGTAAGACTGATACAAAATCATAGAATGGTTTGGGTTGGAAGGGGCCATTGAAGATCACCTAGTTCCAAACCTCCTGCAGTGGGCACCTTCAACTAGACCAAGTTCATTCAACCTGGCATTGAACACCATGCGGTATTCACAACTTCCCTGGACAACCTGTTCCAGTGCCTCACCACCCTCACAGTAAAGGATTTTTTCTAATATCAAATCTAAACCTACTCTCTTTCAATTTAAGCCCATATACCCTTGTCCTGTCAGTACATGCCCTGGTAAATTGTCTTGCCCCATCTTTCCTGTAAGTTCCCTTCAGGTAGTGGAACACTAAGTTAGGTCACCCTTCTCTTTTCCAGGCTAAACAATCTGAATTCTCTCAGCCTTTCCTTACAGGAGAGGTGGTTCATCCCTCTAATCATCTTGGTGGCCTTCTCTAGACTTGGTCGATGTCCTTGCTGTGCTGAGGACCCCAGAGCTGGATGCAGCACTCCAGGTGGGGTCTCACAAGGGCAGAGTAGAGAGGCAGAATGCCCTCCCTCAACCCGCTGGCCACACTGCCTTTGATGCAGCCCAGGATCCAACTGGCTTTCTGGGCTGTAAGAGCATGTTGCTGAGTCATGTCCAGCCTCTCATCCACCCCAAGTGCTTCTCGGCTGGGCTGCTCTCCCTCTGTTCATCCCCTAGTTTTTAATGATACAAGGGGCTGCCCTGAGCCACATGCAGCATCTTGCACTCGCTCTCGTTAAACCTCATGAGATTGCCATGGGCCCACTTCTCAAGCTTGTCCAGGTCCCTCTGGATGGCATCAGGTGTGTTAGCCACAACCCTCAGCTTGGTGTCAGCTGCAGATTTGCTGAGGGTGCACTCAATCCCTTTGTCTGTATCATTAGTGAAGATATGAAATGACACTGGTCCCAATACAGACTCCTGAGGTCTCGGCACTGATGCCCTCAAGACTTTGAGTCATTGATCACTATCTCTGCATGTGACTGTTCACCCCATTTCTTATCTATCTAACAGTCCATGCATCAAATCCATCCCTCTCCAGTTTAGAGAGAGGGATTATGGGGGACTATGTCAATGGCTTTCCAGAATTACAGGTAAATGACATCTGGAGCCCTTGTCCACTGATGCAGTCACTCCATCTCAGAAGGCCACGAGGTTGATCAGGCAGAATTTTCCCTTGATGAATTCATGCTGGCTGTCACAAATCAAGCCCTGCCCTTCATGCGCCTTAACACAGCTTCTAGGAGGATCTGTTCCATGATCTTCCCAGGCACGGAGGGGAGGCCGATAGGTTGGTAGTTCCCAGGGTTGTTCTTTCTTTCAAGGATGGGTAGAGTGTTTCCCTTTTTGCAGGCACCTGGGACTTCACCTGACTGCCATAATTTTTTGAATATTGTGGAGAGTGGCTTGGCAACTGCATCAGCCAGTTCCTTCAGTACTCTGGGATGCATGTCATCAGGTCCCATAGACTTGTGCACATTCAGGTTCCCCAGGTGGTCATGAACCTGATTTTCAGTTATAGTGGGGTGGCTTTGCTCTCCCTGTCCTCATTCTGTTGTCCATCTCCTCAAGAGGTGTGGAAAGAGAGGTTGCCATTGAAGACTGAGGCAAAAAAGTTAAGCACCTCAGCCTTCTCCTCATCCGTTGTTACCTGTTCGCCAGTGTTGTTTATCAGGAGGGATCAGGAGGGTTACACCTTCTTTGACCTTCTGTTTCTGATTAACATACCTGTAGAAGCCCTTCCTGTTATTCTCTGCCTCCCTTGCCAGGTTTAGTTCCAGTTTTGCCTTGGCATTCCTCACCCACTCCCTACAGAATTGTACTTCTCTGTACTTATTTTACTGCACACCATTTCTTGATTTTGATTTTTGTTAAGACACTTACCATGAGGCTGGCTCTCTCGGCTGCCTAGGTTCTTAGAAACCTTGTTGATGTAGTGCAAAAATCCAAAGTTTGCACCATGTCGGAGGAAAATACATTTTAAACTCTTGTAACTCTCATCGTTTGCCCTAGCCTTTTATGTGAAAACCATTTCTGCACTGCTCATTATCCTAAAGTACATGCACAGTAATAGTCCTTCCAGCCATAACGATTGATATTCTACTTTCTCCTTCATGGGATTAATGATGAATTTTTGTTCTTGGGTCTGAGCACATATTAATGACAGTTTGTGGGAACTAGCTCTGTATGGTAGCACATCACGTTTCCATTTTGTAAATAGATGCAGTTGTCCAAATACTTGGAAATTACTGGGATGGTTTACAGAATCCCATAGCCTTAAACAATATGATATTGTGTCCTTGTACTAGTGCAACTTGGGCAACAACATAAACATGTGCAACAGTATTCTCACAAAGACCAGGCAGTAAAAACTAGTGGACAAAATGTTTTGCTTTTTGTTCATACAACTAAGAATGGATTTTCCTCTATTTCAGACATTCCCGTCATGTGTCAACATCCATATCTGTGTTGTCTTGTGATGATAGAAGAGAAGGATAGGGAGCAATGCACTTCACATTGACATAAGTAGCATTGACATGAACGTAGTGTTCCCCAACAAAAGTGGAGAAGATTGTTGATATATTTGAAACAAGTTCAGAAAACGCTGGACGCATCTCAGGTTTTGGATGCCAGCACTTCAGCATGACTTCGTACCTGCCATTCAAATAAAAGAAGAGTTCAATTACAAAATCATGTAAAAAGGAAAAAGCCCAATCCTCTCTTTCCTCCCACAGACTCAATTGCTACAATATCAGAATCAGCAGCTTTTGCAGAAGGCTCTGCAAAATACTTACAGTGGATCAGGGCAGTATTCAGGTTGTAGCAGCCTTCTGCCTTGTAATAAGTAAACAGTTATATCAAAAGAATTTACATCAGGATAAGGTGGAGCCCCTCGTGTCATAAGTTCCCATAACAACACACCAAAGGACCACTAAGAAAACAAAGAAATAAATAGTAAGTTATAGGTTTGAAGGGCTTTACGTTCCGGTTTTAGAAGGTGGTTTGACAGATTTAAGGATTCAAATGCATGGATTTTCCATTTGAAAAGTTATTTCACTGCATTCAGCTTTCTTTTAAGTGCGCTAATAAATGTTGCAAGGACTTGAGGAGCCACTTAAATAAGAACTAGAGAATCTCAACTAAGTAAATGAAAGAAAAGAAAAGCCTATAGGCCTGCTGATATAAACTGGCAGACCTCTTTTGAGGTTAATGGAGCTCTGCCAGTTTACATGAGCTAATGATCTGACTAACTCTGTGTAAATACATACTGAAGACAATATATGTGGTGAAAATTCTATGCAACATAGGCTAATCTGAACCTGGATTGAAAGGAGAGCTAAAATAAAAAGCGATCCGGCGAACTAATGACTGCACCTTAACAATTTTTTCATCATAAATAGCCAGGTAATACTTGAGATTGCTGTAGGCAGTCAGTAAGAATTTATAAAGCAAATAAAGTATTTTTGGGAACTAATAAATTTTATGAGTCTCAAAGTTAACCTGTTTTGTCAAGCTTTCCAGAGCCCCTCCTATAGCAGGGTTCAGTTCCAACTTGGCTTCTTGGAATGTCCTTAGTTTCCCTTGGAACGGGGTTAAACTAATTCTTTCCTGAGCAGTAAGAGATAATCAGGTCAACAACTTGTTGTTTTTTGATTGGGACAAATACACTTTCTGGATGTACAAGTCTTTTATTATTATGTGAACTAAAGTTAGATTCAAATATAAGTTTTGATTTGGAGTTAGTCCATTCACTAAATACTAAAAAGATGTCTCAGGCAATATAAAAGAAACAAATAGGCGATACAAATATGTTTGTACATTACCACATCTGACTTTGTTGTGAACTTTTGAGTTTGTAAACTTTCTAAAGCCATCCATTTCACTGGCAGTTTAGCTCCTGTTTTATTGTGCACACTGTAGTATTCTTTATCATAGACATCTCTAGCAAGACCAAAATCAGCAACCTTGACAGTGAATTTTTCATCCAACCTAGAGAAATGACAAAAGGTATTATTTGTGACTAAGCAGGCAAGATTTACAGTGATGGTGGATTTAATGAGTGACTGGCATTTTTGAAATGGTGGATTATAATGAGTGACTTGCATTGACTTTGAAAGGCAGTACTTTATTTTGGATCTATTAACCAATGTAGCAGTGAAACAAAAAGTGCAGCAAAGTATATTTGACACCCATTTAACACAGTGAATGAACCTGGGAAATTATTGATACTGTTTTGATAATACAATTTGAATTACAGTTATTTTAAAACAATCGCTATGTATAGAAAGATTTTGGCTAACAGCATATACACCCTAATTGAGTGCTACATCATTTCTTCCACAGCTGTTTCTTCTTCTGTATCCTTAAAACCAGCTCATTTTTATTTCCAAGTCAAGGCATGACCTTTCCTACTTACTCTCAGTTTTGATAAGGAAGGGTCCATCACCACCTTAGTGACTGCCTCTATACAATAATGTAGTCCTGTAACTAAAGATGTGTTTGGTGTCTGTACCGGGAGAAAATAATGGCATAACAAAAGTTCTGCTGGGGTTACACCTCAGCCTACCAGAAGACATCCCTAGTTTTGCTTCTCCTAAGGCTGGTGTTTGTCCTGGTAAGTAGTATCATTGTCCAAAAACTCATACAGCATGGGTGTTGGTATGCTTAAACCTATCCTTTATTAGATGTGCAGACCTAGCCACAGCAAACACTTGCTTTTGGGCTTCTTTACAGAATCACACAATCAGAGAATGGGTGAGGTTGGAACGGACCTCTGAATATCATCTAGTTCACCATGAATTCCCCTGCTCAAAACAGAGTCAGGGACTGCAGGTTGCTCAGGACCATAACCAGTTAGGTTTTGAATATCTGCACAGATTGAGACTCCACAACTCCTCTGGGCAACCTATGCCAGTGTTCAGTCATCCTTGCAATAAAGCATTTTTTCCTATGTTTAAATGCAATTTTCTCTGTTTTGATTTGTGCCTGCTGCCTCTTGGCCTGTCCCTAGGCACCACTTAGATCTTCTTCAGTCTGCCATATCAGGTATTTATACATATGGATAAGATCCCTCTGAATTTTCTCTATGCTAAATGTTCCCATCTCTCTCAGTGTCTACACGAGGCATTCTCCTGTCTTGAATCGATGAGGTTTCTGTCTGGACAGCTCTGGGCTGCTGAAGTCCCTCTCAATGGGACAAAACTGTCTGCTGCATTTATTGATGTTGTAACTAAATCTGGTGAAGGCAGTGGGATGGAACTTTGATGGGTCAACAGGACACAGTTTATGCCATAGCAGGTTCCTGCACTTCTTCCAGGATAGTGGAATAGAGTTAAGAGTCCCTGCGGACTATATTTGCATCCTGGCTTCCTTTCTGATAGACATCACTACTGTGGCAGGGCCGGTGCTTCTGAGTGATGGATTACACATGGCCACTGGACAAAGGGCATGTTCTCTTGTGGCAGCAGCTTTCCAGGCTCTGAAGTGCCAAGCCACACAGAAGTATTAAAGCAGCCATTCAGTGGTCATGTGAGACACCGTGATAGCTGTTCCCTTCTCACTCAAGGAAGAAACATAGGCCAGAGGGAATCTCCTGTTGCCACTATTTGGACTTTGATTAGATGAACTAGGACTTTCATCCAGTAATACAAATAATTTCTTCCTAGGAAACCTGAAAATTATGTTGCTTGTGGTTTTTTCCTCCCTTAAAAAAACAGCACTTGTAAGAAAATGTTCTTTTTCAGAGGCTGTTCAGCTGCACAAGTGTGCCCCCTTTGAAAAAAGAATAAAAAATCTGATGTCACAGGTTAATGACCTTTTTGCAGCCAGAGTTCCAGTTTATGACATACTAAAAATAAACTCCAGTGTTTAATCCTGTACCTCATTAATTCACAACATTGGTGATAAATCAGCATAATCGTATCGGCAGCTCCTGTATCAGACTTTGTGTGAATTGAACTGTCTGGCTACCCAGACACTAGTAAGATTCTTTGAATGTTAATTTGTGTGTGTAGTTGAGTCAAAGTAAGCTCATACTCATGTAATGAAAGACTACTGTCAAGAGGTCTCACTGGTGTTTCTTTGTGTTCCTGTTTTTCTCACAAAGTTCTGTGTGTTCCTCTCCCTCCTGTTAGGTGTGGCAGCAGAGACATGCTGCTTCTGAAGAGGTTGGGTGGAAGCACAGCAAGTTGAGGCAACAGCAGTTTAACTTCCCTTAGGAGATGCCTTTTAAACTCTCTAACCAATGATTTTGAGATGCTACACATTCACCTCAGCTTTCTTAGTTCTCACACTCAAAAAAAGCTTATGTGTAAGAAATGAGCCCGTAGCAAGATGAGTAGCTCATCACTATGCAAGACAAACATCAGTATAATTACAGAGCAACAAAAAACCCACCCTATTTTGACTAAAAAAAAGCAGAATCTTGGAAACTTTTATTTATCTCATCTCACTGTCTTACACGGAAGAGTGTGATAACGTGACTGTACTGTGTTTGTACTTACATACAGTTTCTTGCTGCCAAATCTCTGTGGACAAACTTTTTGCTTGCAAGGTATTTCATTCCTTTTGCGACCTGAAGGCCAAATCCAATTAAATCTTTTACTGTTGGATTCTGTAAAATACAAACATTTGTGATACAATGATTGCATAAGCTTAAGGAGCAGACTGCTTTTTGCTGTGACACCACACCTATCCTGCCACCAAAATGATCAAGACAGGTTGGTGCTTGTAATGAAACTGGTTTAAGTTTAGGTCAAGTTCTTACCTCCAGTGAGAAGACACACTATAAGAAAACAAAAAAGCGGACAGTCTCCAGAAGAGTGGAGTCTGCAGCATAAGCAGCATAACCTGGGCTTAGAAGTGGAACAGTATGCTGAAACAGCATCACAGCTGACACACAGAATTCACATGTGTGAACTTAAGAGTAATAGCATGTAACTTAGTAGAAGGTACTAAATATGAACTTGGAGCTTATCAGCTTGAGATGACCAAGAAATGAGAGAGTCCCGTCTGGGACAAAATAAGGCAAATGGGACCTTAGCAATTAGCAGAGGAAGATTTTCCACAATGATTGTTAACTCTTTCTGCTGGTCTACATGGTAAGTCAATACTGAAAATGTTAAATATCAAAATAAGTAGAAACACAAACGTGTAAATATTGTATCCAACCATATGACTTGTTATGTAATAGTAAAGTTCCAACAGATTTTTGTGTTGTTGACATTGCTCCTTATAATTTTCTTCTGTGGAACAATCTTGTTC
This sequence comes from Cephalopterus ornatus, assembly GCA_013396775.1. Classification (NCBI taxonomy): domain Eukaryota; kingdom Metazoa; phylum Chordata; class Aves; order Passeriformes; family Cotingidae; genus Cephalopterus; species Cephalopterus ornatus. The sequence goes on from VZRE01002177.1 coordinate 253,901, forward strand.
AACTGTGGTCATCATTCTATTTATTTCCGGAAGGACCAGATAAGGGCCCTGGTCTTTGAAGAATGAAAGAAGCTCAAAAGGGAAGAGGTCCCTATCTCACAAAGCTTAACTCCTCCAAAAATTAGACAAAATGCATTTTTTTTTTAATCAAACTGGCTATTCTTGATTGCCATAGAGCAAGGAAAAATCCTATTGTCTCAGAAGTCACTTTATGTTGTCCTAGCACTGTGAAATAGATGAACTATTACAGTATAAAGTGGGCTTACACTAGCTGAGGCAAGAACTTTGATCTCATACTTGTGAGAAAGCAGTGAGGAACGTTTGAGGAATCTGCAGTTTTTCAATGGAAATGGGGAAGATCACTGACAAGAGAGGACTCACAGTTTGTATAACAATTCCTGTTTCTCTTTCTTAATATAAGAATGAAAAATATTGATAACAAAGGGACTGTGACACTAGTTGGGCATGGAGATCCCTTACCTAAGAGTTGGAAGAGCAGATGGTGACGACTGGTACAGCTGTGCTAAAGTCAACAGAGATATGCCAGTTTAAACCAGCAGATGATTGGGCCCCTTGACTTGGCTCTCATAAACACATTTGTTTATAAAGAGGCTTATGGATGGGAAATGAGAAATACTTATTGCTTATAATTTCTGGGAAACATTATAGAGAGGAATTTGAGGGGGAAGGGAAGAAGCAGCAGTGCTGTAGCTGGGCTCGATGCCAGCCTAAGCAAGTGCTAAAGGTTAAGGTGTAGTAACAGCAGAAAGTTACAGACATAATATAATTGTGAGAGCTTATTACCTGTGGTGCTGGAGCAGGGCGTGGCTAGACTCGCACTAATGTTTGGTAGACCTCACCGTGTACTTACATGAGTCTCATTCCTGATGAAGTTTCGAAGATCTCCATGTTTCATGTATGGAAGAACGACTAACGGGGATCCTTCGTTGGGCAAACAGATTCCCAGGAGTGACAGAACATTGGGATGAGTGAAATCTTTCATGATTATTCCTTCTTTCAGAAACTGAGCTACTTCTTCCAGATCTGTAATCCCTGAGAAATCCAGTAATGAGTTAATTAAAAGAAACGGAAACAAACTAGAGTTCATTTCTGTACAGCATGTCATTGCACAACAAAGCCATAATAAGAGACTACAAATGTGCTCCCCACATCCCACATTACAACCATGTTATGTGCATTGGTTTTCCTACAATGACCAAATGCAGTCTGCTGGTGATTTTAATTGTTTCTCTTTTTTTTATTATGAATTATTGAAAATTCAATAACAACACTTGAGTAAATCCTTTATTAAATGTTGTTATAGTCTCTTCCTGTTTTTCCAGCAGCATTGCCTACTCTTTAGCAATTTAATTTCCAAATCCAAATCTTCAGTAGACAGTAGAATAAAAAAATTACATGGCCTTTCCCTCATTTTCCAGTGTTCTTTTCTTTGTAGAAGAAATATATGGACATTTGATTTGATATAAAAACATATGCCAATGCCTTGTGTTAATCTGAAGTAATGGGAATTGCTCCAAAGATAAATTTGATTCAGCTGCAACTAAAAATCTTTGTTTGTGAAAGTATACTTCACTGTAATTTATCAGTTCACCCCAGTTATCTTTGGAATTAATAGTAATGTCTCACTATTAAACATGTAACTCACTATTCAGTGACTTCACAGCACAATGAATTTTCCTGCTATCGTTATCCAGCAACGTCCCATGGTACACACACCCAAAATGTCCTGTGTAAAAAAATAAGCAATATTAATTTAAGAAGTAAAATTGGCTTTCTGGCATTTTCCACTGGGTAGCAATTATGCTTTAAGAAAGCGATCACACTTCATTTCTGTCCAATTCCCAACACTTGTAATGTATATTTCATAACTAACACATAAAACCATTACAAAAAACCTACCATTGCATAAAACTACCATTACATAAAATGAAAACGCTATTTGCAACATAATTGGTACTTCTTGACCTAAACAGAGGGTATAAATAATGCCAGGGCTGGTGCCACAAATGTTTCATGTTCTTCTAATGAGTATGTACACAAACACCATGTAAGCCAATTCCCATCATAATCTCCTGTGAGACAGCTGTCAAAGGAGGGCACTTGGAAGGACAGGGAGCAGACATGACCACTGGATTGGTGGTTCCCAGTGATCTGCAAGCCCATGCAGATCCACTGGTGTACTGGACTGTACAAACTTGATGCCTCTTCAGTGAAAAGGACAGTCACTGTGGGCTTACAGTCTCTCAGGTCTGCTATTCCATGGAAAATGCTGAATATTAAAAGTGATGCGTTGGCTGTGGATGGTTTGGGAGTTGCTCTACTGGTCACAGACTGATGACATCACTCAGCAGCAGTCTATGGTCTCTTCTATGGTCTAGTTTCAAGCATAAAATGTCACTAAAAGGTAGTGAGCAAAATTTGCCACCTTTCTCATGGTCTGAGCAGTGAAATGAATTGCCAAGGACACAGAAATCCCTTCTGATTCTGTGCTTTCCTGTGAAGCAAATGGGGTAGTCTACAGAAACCTACTCTGAGAAATCAGGTTGGCCTGTTTAGGAAACAATGAAGTTTAAGCTCTAGGCTTGTGCATAAATTTATCCAAATCAAATTATGCATGTGTAATTGTGGCTTTCTTTCACAGATGTACTATTTACTGGAAACTTTTAAAATACTAATATTTGCAGTTAGAAAGGAAAACAGTTTTTTTGCTTAAGTATGAGTTCTAAAGAGAACAAGACTACCTGATTAATTCTACTATGTTCCAGTCATAAATGCTGGTCAGAGCTCAGTTGGCTTTGCTTTTGGCTCGAGGTAAAATTAATACAAAGTTTGTTTTATAAAAGCAACTAAAATCCCATTGGACCACAGATTGCTTGGAGCCTGGGCACAAATCCTAAAGCTTGGATTGGGTGTGTCTACAATATTTTTGGGTTTGGCCCATTTCTAGTTATGGAGGAGAAAATTTAAAATCGTTAATTATATCGGCGTCATTCCTGATATTTTTCAACATTAAAAAGTGGGAAATTACTTGGAGTTTTCCAAAACAAAAAAGAAAAGAAAAAGGCCCACCCTTGCTTTGGGGATGATGAAGTGTAATACATGGAAGGGAAACGCACTGACTGACTGATTTGTGGCTCTTTTCCTGCAGAAGAGGAATTAAAAATATACTTTGTAGCCAAGTTTTTATCAGCATTCTTATACTTGGCATGAGATCTGTGATGCATGATCTGTAGAAGTATGGAAAATGCAGTTTGTACTTTGGTTACTAATAGGTACTCAATCGTACAGAGATTAATAAATGTCCCTAACAGAAATTCTGGCTTGGGCTATGAAAGGTAAAGGGAACTTGCTCACGGAGACGCAGAGGAATAGGAGTGATGAGAAAAATTTAGAAGAATAGGGGACTTGCTGTATCAGGAAAAAAGCTAAGGGGAAGTGAATGAGAACCTATGTGTTACTGCAGCTGGCATGAGAGAGGAATGAGGGGGAATGGAGAGCCTTTACTGGAAGGAAACCAACGGTATATTCCTCAGAGCTGGGGAAAACTTGTGGAGGGAAAGTGGTGTGGGCGTTTCACCTGGCCCATGGGGACTTTTACTGAACGCATTAGTGACTGCAAGAGTTTCCTGTGTCATGTAGCAATCACGACAGATCATAGACTCCAAGTGTAAGGTCACTTGTGTCCTCGCCTTGGCATCCCCTGCCATTTAGGTGTGTGCCTTAGGCTTTGTGCAATGTCCTGTGGCAGATTCACTCCTGCACTGTAGCCTCATGGATCAGAAGCCCTCGCTGAGCTTTTCTGTAGCCTGGAAAAGGATGAGAGTGAGACTGCTGAGGGGGAACCAGCAAGTTTCTGGGTTCAAAGGAGCCCCATTAATTGGCAGACTCCTTCCTCCTCATGATGTCTTCTCCAAATGATAAAATGCACAGTCCCTCATCTGACTTTAAAGGAGAGTCCCTTGGTTTCCCCTTGTTTCAGTGTGTGCAATGCAGTGCTATAAGAGGTAAAAAGTGTGAAAAACCACTGTGCAGACACCTTATTCAGAATGGTTTATAATGAATGGTGTGCAAAAAGAAGAGCAGTTTGCAAGGTAAGAGTTGCAGTACCCACCTCTTCCTATTACTTCGCTGAAGTGCACTATCAGGCTGTCAGCACCAATAACCACATGCTGCACTTCCTTGACCAGGTCAGGATTTAAGGCACTGATGTCAATGTGGACATTAGTTTGGAGAAGTGGACTGGCTAAATCTGAGTCTCCACTAGACAGAATTGGGGAGAGGTCAGAGTGAGGATACTGGGCAGGTCTGCACGATCCATTCTGAGACATGCTTGGAAACTGATCTGCAAGATGAACAGAAACTGTTATAATCCTTTCAAATTTCTCCTTGAAAAATGAAGTTTTATTGCACTGGAAAGCAAGGTTTGATTTTAACAGTTCGGAAGTGGTTTGGCTTTGTGGAAGTTTTGGTCACAAAGGGAAAATGAAAATATGCATTGGTAATCTGCCAAACTCCAGGAAAACTATGTCACTAGAAACTTACACTGGTGACAGCTAGCTAGAATCAGCTCTGCTTTTATGAAAGTAAATGGCAAAACTTCCACTTTTCTGAGGGGATGGAATGAAGACTTGTCACTTCCTGCCAAGTAGAGGTGATAGCATTTCTAGTAATTGGGAGTCACAAGAGTAAAATGGGAAAATGACAGCAATACGGGAGGAGGAGGTAGTGAACAATTAAAAACATGAAACCTTTTATTACTGTCATGTTCTAATTTGGTAGGGAACTTTACATTTCATGAAGGTTTCCTAACTGCTGGTGACTAGCTATATTTATCCAATGGTAAATATTAAACCAGGGAAATGCCTAGAGGTGATTCATATCCTGTAACTGCTGAAGATAATACAGTTGGTGCTATTCATGAAAATAACATGAGCCATCTGATATAGCAGAAATTAAAATATTTCAATAAAGCCAGGAGTATTTATTTGAGAATTTTTTTTATCAACAGCATGTTGTTCAGGTATTTCAAATTGTTATTGTTTAAAAAATTTTTTGTAGTATTGTGACTGAATGAAAGAACTAAGTTTAATTTACACCAATTTCAGTCTGGAATGATTCCAGTGGAATCAATGAGCAGAATTTAGTCTAGGGTCAAAACCAAAAAAGTGAATAAATTTAAGAACAGAAATTATCAGGTACTGTATCACAACAAGTAAAAGATGTTGCACAGACATGCTTTGTATATTTCTGTACAAAACTTGGAAAATGTTCACATAGTGCTGTTGTCACTCTAGTTGCTGAGAAAAACTCTGTGCTATTCTATCTAGAAGCAAAAATACCAACTCTTACATTTACAAATGAGTTTATTTGTCACTAACGGCAAATATCTGTTTAATAATCACAGTAAAATAATCCAGTCATGGCCGCAAAATAATTCTTGCAGCTTCTACATGTAAATCCACATTTTCTAATGTTCCTGTTGTTTTATTCTTTGATAGGAATTGACATAAACACTGCTAGAGAGACATTAAGTGAACACATCTTCTTGGATGCACTCCCCGCTGTGCTTTGCCAGGATTTACCTCCCACCAAGGATCTTTGCACAGTTTTGTCGTGTGTACCACTTTCCCTTCTAACCAGTGGCTCAGGCTTTCCTCTTCCTTTGGGAATTTTTCAATCAAGAAACTTCTGTATGAGTTGGTGGCAGCAATTAAAGAATGATAAGGGAAGTTGGGAACTGGCCTGGCTCTCAAACAGCTCTGTGACTGGGGCTTACAGAGGTGAAATAAGGATTTGGAGTGATTTCTACTGAGTTGTATGTGGCAGCACATGAAATAATACAAGACTAACAAATATCTGTGATATCTTACGTACCAGGATGTGGTAACTCCTAATAGTTAAAGGCTCAGTAATAGTGATCACAGGACATGGTCTCCACATGTCTTAAAGGAAATATTCAGCCTAATGTGGTATGGTAAGTGTAGCAGACTCTCTTCTGAAGAATATCCACTTTAAAATGGTGTTATATAGGACAAAACTGTGTTCGGCATAGGATTATTGTTCCCTGAGACCAGCATCACAAAACACATGGACCTCCACTCAATTTGTAAGTCTTCATATCCCTTTAGGTTAATTTTTAAACCCAACATTTCTGCATTATACAATGTCCCATTTTACAGAAGGGGCATTAACAGACAAAACAGTATCAGTTTACAAAGCTCCATGTCTCATGGTGGGCCAACAGAACTGCTTTACAATGACTGTATGGAGTCACTGAGACACACTAAACCTACAGCCACATGATGTTATCCTCAAAATCAGTTTTTTACAGAGTGGATGTGCACATGGTGCGATGGACTCATGATAACACAAAATCATTATATCCACTAGCTCCTATTAAATTGTGGAGCATAGAGGGTTTCCACTAATAGCATTTGATATATTCCCCCAACCTGAGTGAAAGTAAAAATCCTTTGCACTTATTCTTGGGAAGCACCTGAGAAGTTCAGTTAAAATAGCAAGCCTGTGAACACAGCAGTCTCACTAATGCAGACACAGACAAACTGGATAACAAACTGAAATTAAGATACTGATCAATATAGCTATCATCCGAAGACATATGAAAATCAAAATGTATAAAATATCATCTGTACAGATTCCTAATAGAGATGTACCTTCTAGAAAAGTTGATCTGTAGTCTACAGATTCACTTGAGACCATTTCTGTTGTTGGACTTACACTCCTTGCGCTCACCAACCTGTCCAGGTGAGGAGTGTGCACTCTGCCATCATAACGCACTAGGTCGCTTCCCAGATCTGAAGGGGAGAAGAAAGAAACATTAGAAAACCCTCATGGTTTCGGTATGCCAATATTCATTTAGCTGTTTATTTAAATCTAGATGTTCTGCTCTGCTGGGAAGAAGGTTGGGTTGTTGCTGTGGCAGACGTGTTCAGAACCTGAACTTGAGCTGTTTGTACAGGGCAAGATTTGCTGCAGCTTGTGTTGAAGACCGACTCTTGGCCACATTGAAAGATTGAAGACAGCTTTGAAGCCTCTAGGGCCAGCTTCATGGTCTGACTGTGATACTGCATCACAACAAGACTTCGTTATATACTACCTCCCCTGCTGCTCCCTCCTTGCATAGTGTGACAGCTCCCACTGGAAGTAAACTCAGACACGGGGGCCAGAGAGAAGCCGGGGTCTGACCAAGTTTCTGATTTGGGTGAACAAGAGACCAGGACACTGCAGTGCTCTGTGTCTTGCCAACTCAGGCGCAGCTTGGAGGACTACAAGGCAACTGGATGAAGCTGAAGTACTCATGATTCCATGCATATCATTTACTCGTCCTCTCTTACAAAGCTGATTGGGGAAGAGAAGTTACTAAGTTTTCCAAAGAGTCTAGAGTTCCTCTGAAATCCTTCTGCTTAAGGCATAATGTGCCCCTTCACACAGCTCAGGCAAGAGCCAAGCACTGATATGCAACTAAACATTGGGACTTTATTGTGAAACCTCTGCTGATGCGTTACAAGAGGGCATTGCATGGTAGTTAAGCAAAGCATAAAATTATGTCATTTTTTAAAATCCAAGATATAATAATGGACTTATTTGATGGGATTGATTATGATGGACCTTTAATTTGTTTCTTCTTCCTTCTCCAGAGGAAAACCACCAAAAAGATAAAAAGTAAAAGTGATGTTGAAAGTACTCCAGCAATTAGTCCCGTGAAATTCTGATCTTGCCGGATCAGCACTTTTCCAATAACTGTTGATAAAACTTCTTGCTTCCACTGAAATAACAAAGAAAGAAAATAGTGTGATGATTTCCAAAGACAAAAAAGAACTAGATTATTAGTACTAAAGTATGAGCTGATATGCCCCGTATATACTAAATCTTGATTTTGTGATGCTGGACTGTTATAAGACACTGGGAGTGAAGAAATTGTTATACTGCTGTACATGAAAGCAGATCCACATGTTTCTCACTTCATTACTCACCTTCAAGATCTCTGGAAGTGGTAGAGCTGTGTATTTGATACACCACACACATGGCACGCACTCACACGCACTCTGGGTAACAGGGTCCCAGTGTTACCAGATGTAAATTCAAAATTTTAAATTCATACTCTTACTCAAATGGTGCATGGAAGTGGGCCTATGGATATATGGGCTGAGATGTACATTAAAAAAACCAGCCCAATTGTCTTTAATATGTGTCTTTCTGGCATAAATATGCTGTAACATCAAACTCACTCTCTTGTTGACAGCATGCCTACATTTTAGTTCCCAAGGTCATGTGAGCCTGTCCCTAGCCAGCTTCTAGCTTGTTGACAGTTTAAAGGAACAAAACAAAACAAACAAAAAAAAACAACCCCAAAAATCAAACACCAAACAAACATCAAGCAGCTAACAGGGAAAAACTGTTTTAGGTCACACAGCACTAGCTCAGTCAGTTGGAATGCCATCTTTTCTCTTCCTCCTGTGGAATTCATTCCTCTGGGTACTGTAATGATGGATTTGCCCGTCAAAAGAGCAAATTTTCTTCTTCGCTGGGCAGACTGCAATTTCTGTGTCTCCTTGCCAGTAAACAAGAAGAAACCTTATTTAACCCCTTTATGTTTTGTTCTTTTCTATGCATGAAACCTGTCATGCATATCTGTTTCTTAGAGTTTAAGGAAATATCACATAGTAGAACTGATGGAATGTAGTGTCAGCTCCAGTTGCATATGTGAAAATACGAACCAAATGCAACCTGTGCAAAAGTATTATATGAAACTAGGCACTTACAGTTCTGGGAAACATGCACCAAAAGAAGAGCTGCATCTAATTTTATAGTTTGCCTGATGTATCCAAGAAATTTAACACTTACTTTAAAAATAAATTAATATTAAAATAAATTAATATTTACCATATTAATAAATCAAATGAGTTATTACTATTTACTTAGATTGCAGTAGCACATAGGAATATCATTCACAGCTCAGGATCTTGTTGAGATGAATGCCATAAAGACATAGAAAAAATAGGTGGTCCTTGCTCCAAAGAGCTTACATAGACTTTGATCCTGATCAGACTTATATGACTGGCTAAGTTTCCACTGTTTTCAGTGAATCAGAGTCCAGTTTCATAGTTTAAAGGTATTCCTATTCCACTGGGATTTTCCTTTTTTTATATATTTAAAAAATACAAAGATACTGAAACATTACTCTGTCTTATTCTATGAATCTGTATGTCTATAATTTAAATTTGCAGTAGCATACTGTATGATCACCTTTAGAAAAACGGTCAACTCAAACATTTGTCCAAAGTGTTTTCTTCTTACAAAAAGAATTGAAATGAAATTATAAAAAGCAGACAAAAAAATCTTTCAGGAAGGATGTGATCCTCTTGACTGCAGCAGATTTTTTTGTTGAAAAAAGGGCTTACGAGTTCCAAACTAAACCTATTCCATTATAGCTTCCCATTCTTCCTCATATGTTTCCTCTTGTATTTGGATTAATAGCTATAATTTTATTTCTGTGCTTAGTTCAGGTCCTACTTTGTGCCGAAGCCTCCAGAAACTCTCTATACAAACAGGTAATAACAACAATGAAGACAATATTTATTTTAAAACAGTTGATACTATTTGAATTTCCATCCCAAACAAACATGGATAGATATATCTCTGTAAGCACAGGCTTAGGCTTAAACTTAAAGTTTATTGGTTCAATAGTGACACTGTGAATGATAATAAAAATGGCATTAATATCTCATGTGTGGTGTAGTTGCCTCACCTCTATATTTAGCTCACTGTTGGATTTCAGGAGATCACTGGGAACCGTACAGAGAATTGATTCTGACTGCAGGAGGAGGTTTTCGCAGCTTTTATTTCCAACTTTTAGCACCTCTCCTTTAACAGCTTCTGAATCAATATAATTTCCCTTGGAAAAAAAAAATCAATTTCATATTACATAAGCATCTCATAAAAGTTAAGGAGTTACAAGCTTGGAAAATGTTTTTAATGGAAAAACAATTGAGAAATAAAAGACTAATGCAAATTTACACTGTCCTGTCAACAGGCATGTATAAGGTTTTTTTCATGTAAATGGGACTTTGACAGACAGGCCAGAGAGGGATGATAAAGTTTACAGATAAATTCTGCTGTCACTGATACTCATACAGCCCATACAGACTTCTAAAAACGTAAATGTCTGGGGGATTTTTAATCCTCTTGGTCCTGTTTAGATTTTTGCATAATTTGCGCAAGAAAGGACGTATTATGTAACGCTGTCGTTTACACAAAACTGGCATTATATTATCCACAAGCTAAAGGCATCTCAAACATTTTGTTTTGCAAGTGGTTATGGTAGCAGAACCGAAGCTTTCAAAAAGAAGTAATTAATTATAATAATATACAAATCTGTTAAAATCATGTTCCACAGACCAAAAAGGAATAAACCCTGGTAAAGATGAGAGCATGAAAAGTGCACTCCCTGCTCAGAAAGTCGGCTTTCATATCCTAGACTTGGATTAAAAATTATTCACTGCATTATTCCGGTATTGTGATAATGGCATTCAAAGGCCAAGGTCAGCATCTTTTGTGCTCAGGAGTGCATCAGTATTTAAGAAGCTGCCCTACCCCATGTACAACCCATCTTAAGATGAAAAAAGAGGCATATTAAGCAGGATTAGAAGGGTAGAAGGGAGTGTGGGACTAATACAAGCTATTTATGTGAGCTGGATATGGGAGTTTTCCATGAGAAGGGAGGGAAGGCACCACATCTGACACGACTATGAGACCTTGCATATTGGAAAGGAAACAAGAATTCCATTCTGAGGGGCAAAAAAATATTACTTTGGCATTTTAGATTTACTGCAGAATGAGACACAACCCTGAGGAAATTGTAATAAACATACAGGAGAGCCAGCTTAATGTCCTATTTTGATTGGCAAAGCCACACCCCAGGTAAATGCTTTTTAACTGCTGTCCACAGAAGTCCATTTTGCACTCTGTCTTCTGTCTACTTGGAACCATTCCATCTGATGTTAAGTAAACATTCAATGGGCCAGGGAGCATGTGATTTGACTGCTTATTGCTTAGTAGTACAGAGATTTGGTGCAGAGTGTGAGCCATTCATGTTCAAATCTTTCCTTTGAATGATGTACCTCAAAAGACTTGAATTCAAGTTTTTCATCTTCAGGATAAATATATTATCTTGGAGAGTGTGGTTGAGTGGCCTCTTCTACACTGTAGCTTAGAATTTTTTTCGCTATCAAAACTGATACTTAACCAAATGCAAAAGAAATCCTACTGATGTTTTCTAAGGTGATCCTTAGCCAGTTATAAAGATGATGGTAGCTTTTACGTAGTGCTATTACCATTACATTACCATTAATATATTGTAGTTTCATTTATGATAACTCAATCTATCAGGAGTTTCAAAACTCAGCAGTGGTTTTGCTCTTCCAGGACAACAGAATTTGCCTAAAATTTTAAGAGAAGGAGGAAATTGGCTCCTATGAGAACTGGGAAAAAGTATTTTCTCTTTTAAAATGTGTATTGCCCCCTTCTTGGTGAGCAATGCCCTTGCATGCAAGCTGGAGAAGTTCATTACTGGACTGAGTAGCTGTTGCAAACCAATCTGATAGCTCAATCACCTCACAACTTTAGAGAGTTGGGAATACTTTGGGTAAAAGTCTAGAAGCACCAGAATAACCGCAAACTAAGGTGTGGAAATTTTCAGATTGGTGTCAGAAGAATTTTTGAGGTTCCTAAGCAGAGAGAAAAGGTTTACTTGGAAAGAATGAGGAGTTACTGGAGCTGCAGAGGTTCCTCTTCAGCTTCCTCAAAAATACCATGGGTTCCATATTGTTCTCTTTTGGACCAGATATTGAGAGTAACGTAATTTCCTATGCGATGAAAGAAGATTGACAATACAGTGATCTGTAAACAGGCAAGAAGAGTGTCTTAAGATTGTCTCATAAAGAATGTGTTGCACTGGCTTAGGAATAGAGTGGGCAATTTAGTAAATCTCGTCCTACTTGGAGTTTTAATACAAAAGGGCCAGAGGACAGCCAAGATCTCAGATGTGCTGTGTAACATGCCAGTTGTTACACAAGAAATGACAATTGTGCTACATATTTCTCTAGTGGAAGATTTCTATTTATAAATACACTTTACTTACTGGTAGTCCCTGCCTAGGCCTCCTCTGGGATAACACACAAAGTCCCTGCACCAGCTTAGTGCATAAGCACAACCTCAGAACAGGACAGGCTTTGGGCAGACTGAGGAAAGACGCAGGGGTTTTTTTTGTTTGGTTGGTTTTGGGGTTTTTTTGGTTTTTTTTTTTTTGTTTTTTT